>JAVSCE010010286.1:0-140590 GCA_032199065.1 Smutsia gigantea
TGAAGCAGAGAGAGAAAAAAGGATCTCTAGAAATGAAAGAATATTAAGAGAACTGTGTGACCAATCCAAAAAGAAAAATATTCACACTATAGGGGTACCAGAAAAAGAAGAGAAAGAAAAAAGGATAGAAATTCTCCTTGAAGAAATAATTGCTGAAAACTTCCCTAATCTGGGGAAGGAAAGGGTCTCTCAGGCCATGGAAGTCCACAGATCTCCCAACACAAGGGAACCAAGGAGGACAACACCATGACATATAATAATTAAAATGGCAAAAATCAAGGATAAGGACAGAGTATTAAATGCAGCCAGGGAGAGAAAAAAGATCACCTACAAAGGAAAACTCATCAGGCTATCATCAGACTCTCAGCATAAACCTTACAGGCAAGAAGGGAGTGGCATGATGTATTCAATGCAATGAAACAGAAGGGCCCCGAACCAAGACTACTCTACCCAGCAAGATTATCATTTAAATTTGAAGGGGGGATTAAACAATTCCCAGACAAGAAAAGTTGAGGAAATTCACCTCCCACAAACCATCTCTACAGTGTATTTTAAAGGGACTGCTCTCGATGGAAGTGTGTCTACGGCTAAATAGCTGTCACCAGAGAAAATAAAACCACTAAGGAAGTAGACCAACTAAATACTAACCAAATGCAAAATTACGCAGCTACCCACAAAGTCAGTCAAGGGATACAGAAAAAGTACAGAATATGACAGCTAACGTGTAAAGAGTGGAGGAGGAAGAAAAATGTGAGAGAAAAAAGAATCATCAGACTGTTTATAATAGTCTAGTAAGTGAGTTAATGTAGGCTGCTAGATAGTAAAGAAGCTTCCCTTGAACCTTGATAACCATGAATCCAAAGCCTCCAATGGCAATAAGTACATATCTATCAATAATCACCCTAAATGTAAATGAACTGAATGCACCAATCAAAAGACATAGAGTTACAGAATGGATAAAACAGCAAGACCTGTCTATATGCTGCCTACAAGAGACTCACTTCAAACCCAGACATACACAGACCAAAAGTGAAGGGTTGGAGAAGAATTTTTCATGCAAACTATAGGGAGAAAAAAGCTGGTGTTGCAGTACTTGTATCAGACAAAATAGAATTCAAAACAAAGAAAGTAATAAGAGACAAAGAAGAACATTAGATAATGATAAAGGGGTCAATCCAACAAGAGGATATAACCATTATAAATATATCTATGCACCCAGCACAGGAGCACCTACATATGTGAAACAAATACTAACAGAATTAAAAGGGGAACTAGAATGCAATGCATTCATTTTAGGAGACTTCAACACACCACTCACTCCAAAGGACAGATCAACCAGACAGAAAATAATTAAAGAGACAGAGGTCCTGAACAACACATTACAATAGCTGGACCTAACAGACATCTAAAGAACACTCCACCCAAAAGCGGCAGGATACACATTCTTCTCAAGTGCACATGGGACATTTTCCAGAATAGACCACATACTGGGCCACATAAAGAGCCTCAGCAAATTCAAAAAGATTGAAATTCTACCAACCAACTTCTTGGATCACAAAAGTATGAAATTAGAAATAAACTACAAAGAAAACAAAAAGGCCCACAAACACATGGAGGCTTAACAACATTCTCCTAAATAATTAATGGATCAATGACCAAAATAAAATGGAGTTCATGCAATATGTGGAGAAAAATGAAAACAACAGCTCAATGCCACAACTTCTGTGGGACGCAGTGAAGGAGTTATGTAGCAATCCAGGCCTATTTAAAGAAGGAAGAACAGTCCGAAATGAACAGTCTAAATTCACAATTATTGAAACAGGAAAAATACGAACAAATGAGGCCCAAGGTTAGTAGAAGGAGGGACATAATAAAGATCAGAGAAGAAATAAATAAAATTGAGAAGAATAAAACAATAGAAAAAATCAATTAAAACAAGGGCTGGTTATTTGAGAAAATAAACAAAATAGAGAAACCAGTAGCCAGACTTATCAAGAGAAAAAGAGAATCTACACGCATAAACAGAATCAGAAATAAGAAAGGAAAAATCATTATGGACACCACAGAAATACAAAGAATTGTGAGAGAATACTATGAAAAATTATATGCTAATAAACTGGATAACCTAGAAGAAATGGACAACTTTCTAGAAAAATACAACCTTCCAAAATGGGCTCAGGAAGAAACAGAAAATCTAAACAGACCAATTACCAGCAATGAAAATTGAATCGGTAATCAAAAAACTACTGAAGAACAAAACTCCCATACCAGATGGATTCACTGCTGAATTTTATCAGACATTTAGGAAGATATAATATCCATTCTCCTTAAAGTTTTCCGAAAAGTAGAAGAGGAGGGAAAACTTCCAAACTCATTCTGTGGGCCAGCATCATGCTAATACCAAAACCAGGCAAAGATATCACCAAAAATGAAAATTACAGACCAATATCCCTGATGAACATAGATGCAAAAATACTCAAGAAATATTAGCAAACCGAATTCAAAAACACATCAAAAAGATCATCAATCATGATCAAGTAGGATTTATTCCAGGGATGCAAGGATTGTACAACATTTGAAATCCATCAACATCATCAACCACATCAACAAAAAGAAGGACAAAAACCGCATGATCATCTCAATAAATGCTGAAAAAGCATTCGACAAAATTCAACATCGATTCATGACTGACTCTCAGCAAAATGGGTATACTTGCTCTCAACTGATGGCAAGAACCTCAACATAATAAAGGCCACATATGACAAACCCATAGCCAACATCATACCTAACAGTGAAAAGCTGAAAGCCTTTCCTCTAAGATTGGGAACAAGACAAGGATGCCCACTCTCCTCACTTCCATTAAACCTAGTACGGGAGTCTTAGCAATGGCAATCAGAGGACACAAAGAAATAAAAGGCATCCAGATTTATAAGGAAGAAGTTAAACTGTCCCTGTTTGCAGATGACATGATATTGTATGTAAAAAACCCTAAAGAATTCACTCTAAAACTACTAGAACTAATATCTGAATTCAGCAAAGTTGCAGGATACAAAATTAATACACAGAAATCTGTTGCATTTCTATACACTAACAATGAACTAGCAGAAAGAGAAATCAAGAGAACAATTCTATTTATAATTGCAACCAAAAGAATAAAATACAAAGAAATAAACCTAACCAAGGAGGTGAAATACCTGTACTCTGAAAACTATGACACTCTTGAGAGAAATTAAAGGTGATACCAATAAGTGGAAATCTATCCTGTGTTGTTAGGAAGAATGAATATTAAAATGGCCATCCTGCCCAAATCAACTTACAGATTCAATGCAATCCCTATCAAAATACCAATGGCATTTTTCAATGAAGTGGAACAAAGAATCCTAAAAGTTATATGGAACCATAAAATCCTGAACAGCCAAAGCAATCTTGAAAAAGAAGAACAAAGCTGGGGGTATCAAGCTCCTTGATTTCAAGCTAGAACACACAAAGCTACAGTGATTAAAACAGTATAATATTGGCACAAGAACAGACCCATAGATTAATGGAACAGAATAGAGAGCCTAGAAATAAACTCACATATATATGGCCAATTAATATATGACAAAGGAGCCATGAATATACAATGGAAAAAAGCCTCTTCAACAAACGGTGTTGGGAAAACTGGACAGCTAAACATAAGAGAATGAAACTAGATCACAGCCTTACACCATACACAAAAGTAAACTCTAAATGGATTAAAGACCTAAATGTAAGACAGGAAACTATAAAACTTATAAAAGAATCTCTCGGGCAAGAATCTCATGAACACCAGCATGAGGAATTTCTTTCTAGATATGCCTCCCTGGAGAAGGGAAACAAAGGCAAAAAATGAACAAGTGGGACTGCACAAAACTAAAAAGCTTCTGCACAGCAAAGGACATCATCAACAAAATAAAAAGGCAACATACTGTTTGGGAGAATATGTTTGCAAATGATATATCTGACAAAGGGCTAATATCCAAAATATATAAAGAACTCATAAAGCTCAACACCAAAAAAATAATAATTCAACTAAGAATGGGCAGAGGACCCAAACAGACATTTCTCCAAAGAAGATATACAGATGGCCAACAGATACATGAAAAGATACTCAACATTATTAATCATTAGGAAAATGCAAATCAAAACCACAATGAGATATCACCTCATACCAGTCAGAGTGGCCACTATCCAAAAGACAAGAAAAAGCAAGTGTTGGTGAGGATGTAGAGAAAAGGGAACCCTCCTACACTGTTGGTAGGAATGTAAATTGGTACAGCCACTGTGAAAAACAATATGGAGGTTTCTCAAAAAACTAAAAATAGAAATACTATATGACCCAGCAATTCTACTTCTGGGAATTTACCTGAAGAGGACAAAATCACTAATTCAAAAACATACATGCATATCTATGTTCACTGCTGCATTATTTACAGTAACAAAGATATGGAGGCAACCCAAATGTCCATCGGTAAATAAATGGATAAAGAAGATATGGTACATACACACAATGGTGGAATATTACTCAGCCATAAAAAGAAGAAAATCTTTCCATTTTTGACAACATGGATGGACATAGAGAGTATCATGTTAAGTGAAATAAGCCCAGGCAGAGAAAGACAAATACCATAGGATTTCAGTTATATGTGGAATATAAAAAGCAAACCAAAAAGAAATAGACCCACAAATGTAGACAACAGACTGTTGGTTATCACAGGGAATGAGGTGGGCATGGGAGAAAAGGTAAAGGGGATAAAGAGGTACAAACTTCAAACTGTAAAATAAGTTAGACATACGAATGGAAGTACAACATAGAGAATTTAACCAATAATACTTAAATATCTTGGTATAATTATGGGGTAACTACACCTATTGTGGCAAGCATCTAGTAATATATGTAATTATTGAGTCACTATGTTGTGCATATGAAACCAACATAATATTGTATATCAACTTTAGTGCAATAAAAAATTAAAATCAAAAATGTTAAATGCTCCTATATACTATGCACTTCATTAAGTGGTGAAGACAGAGTTGTGGGCAAAAGAAGAAGCTGGGTTCATGTTTGAAGGAGCTGACAGGGAGAAGGAGAGAGACTTATTTAAAAAAAGTCTCAGTAATAAATCATTGCACATTGAGATCATTCAGAAGAAAGAATATTATTCTGTGAGGGTAAAATACATGGAATCTGGTTTAGGATATGGTAGTAAACGACTATACAGGTGATGAGAGGTGAGATCTGAGAATGACAGGAGTTAATGAGGTGAGGGCTGGTAGGGGAAGGTTTCAGGGAATATGGTTCCTTGAGAAACTGAGAAGGACCAGAGAGGTTGGAGAAAAGAGATAAAGAAAACTACCTGGAGAGGTAGCCAACAACTATACCATCAAACCACATTAACCTTGCTAAGAATTTAGGTCTTTGTCCTGAGATCAGTGGGAAGCCCTTGAAATGTTTTAAATAGGTAAGGGATGCAATATGACTATGATTTCTGTTCTGTAAAGATCAGAGAATGACTTGTGGTAGGGAGGGCTGTCAGAATGGAAAATGAAATACCAGGTAGTAGGCTCTTGGAATAGTCCCAGAAAGAGAGGGTAATGTCCAAGACTAGGGAGGCAGTGGAACGAGCTAAGTGGAATGGATTTGGAGTTAGCTGGGAGATTAAACTTGGCAAGCTTGAGTAATAAATTGATCATAGCCAGTGAAGGAGCTAGCAATATTACAAATGCCCTCCAGATTTCTGCTTTTCATTTGGATGGACCATAGAGTCTTTCACTAATATAAAAAAAGAAACACAGAAAAGGTTCTATTAATTTCATGGTGGAGGAGAACCATGACATTTATCTTGGCTATTTTGAATTTGAAGTATTTATATGACATCTAATAAGAGATATCAAGTAGCTGTTAGATATATGTACCTGGGCTGAAGATATACTTTCGGAGCCATTAGTGTAATGAGGGTATTTGGAACCGTGGGCCAGGAGACATTGCTGAGGAGACTGGACAGAGTGAGATTCAAAGGCAGGCAAACATCTGCCCTGGAGGCACTCCAATATTTGATGCCTTCCTAAAGGAGGGAAAGCCTGCAAAGGAAACTACAAAGGAGGGATGCAAAAGAAAGGATGATATCCAAGACAATGTGGGGTCATCAAAGCCAGGAGAAGAGAGAGTTTCCAAAAGGAAAGAGCAATTAACAGTGTCAAATACTCTTGACAAATGGGGTATGATGAGAAATTCTTTAAACTGGCATTTTAAGGAATACAGAGGTCATCAGTGACATTGGAAAGAAATGATTTGGTGGACTGATAGGGGGTTAGTTTGAGAAATGAATACAAATAAGAAAATGGGACAGAAAATACATACATCTGTGTCTTCTAAGGAGTCCTGAAGGGAGGAGGATTTGTGATTGAAGGGAGTTTCACCTGTGAGAACCAAATATGTTTCAAGTGACCATCGAAAGGATCAATGCAAAGAGAAAAGCGACAGGGAAGTGCAGTTTCTGAGAAAGTCAGAATGGATCAGATCCAAAGCACCAGGGGAAGAAGTGGATTTAGACAGAAGGAGGGGAAAGGTAAGGAAATAGGATTAAATGGGAGAAGAAGAGACCAGATGAGCACATTATGTAGGTAGGTGTGCTGGTTTGGAGGCAGTGATCTGATGAAGTTTCCATCTGGTAGCTTCAATTTTCCACGTGATGCATCTGCCAAGAGGCAAGAGGTTAGCTGCCAAGAATGAAGAGAGAGCTGGGGAAATGGTACATAATTCTGAAAAGAAGAGAGAATGCTGTTACTGTAGAGGTGGGACAGTGAGGTGAGCAGGACAACATGGCAGGAATGCATGGCATTACCCAGCCTTGATTTGAGTCTGGTAATCATGACTTTAAAAAGAAGCCAATGACTTTGTTTTGAGACTTTCTTAACAGGGGATGGCCTCATTCTCTGATAGGCCATTGCCTACCTTCCACACATGAGGCCCCAAACCATATTACACTTCAGTCTTGCCTTTCTTATCCCCTCTCACGCATCTTTCATCTCTCCTTTTCCAGTTTTAATTGCTTTCCATGTCATTCTCTTGTGTTCTCATTCCTAAAAGAAACAACAGGAATGCCATTGTGCAATTGTCATATTTGAAAGGTTGTTTTCATTTAAAGAGATAATATCATAGCAGACAAAGGGGCAGGGAAGAAGACCCAAATGCTCTCCCAACTGATTTCAATCAAATTCAGTTTAAAAGTTAGGTCTCTCTATGCTTAATATCCAGTTTCTGTAGCACTACAGTTCTGCAGTATTTCAAAAGCAAGGTCTTAAAAACCCTGCAACAACAGAGCAAAAATGCAAAAAAAAAAAAAAAAAGAGAACACATGTAGAATTATGTAAAATGCTCTTTTTGTTCTAAGTAACAAAGTATAATTAATTGGCCATCACCAAGCACTGTGGTCCAGAATACTCAGCCTCTGAAAAGAGTTGATTTTAGCAGACTGTTTGATTTTGCCAAATCTTGTTTGACAAATGCCAAAATCAGAGAAAAGCAAAGAGAATGGAATGAGAGTCTTACTTGTGAGATTTATATCACCTGTAAAATACATTTTTACAAAACTTATTATAAGAGTTTTGAAATGAACTATTTGTACATATTAAAGATTATATATAACATACATGGGACAAAGAATTTAATAGCTGCACACTCATGAGCATTCTGTTCTGACTTTTTCACTGCCATCTCTGAACATATCTCAGAGAAAAGGAAAGATTAAAAGAAAAGGAATTATCTCAGACCAACCACTGCCCACATGAAGGTGACCTCAATTACCCAAGGAAGCTTTCAGTTTAACCTCCAAAATAATATGGCAGCCTTCTTAAATGACATGCCCACGAGGACCATGGGAAAAGAAACAGCCTCAGAAAATGGGCCTCTTGAAGTTGCAAAAAGCACGGAGGCTCTCAGCCCCACAATTTTCCAGATCCTAAGCAACCTGATAAAAAATACATTTTAGGTAAGACTCAGCAAACTGTCCCTTGATACTAGCTAGTCCTGCTGAAAAAAGTCAGAATGAAATCCTGGGTTAATGACTTTAACATCCACTTGGAAAGAATGCTATTTTTATCTGCCCAACTGATGACGTATCCTCTTTCCTATAAAAGGAGAAAGAAATCATCTCAAAAGAGTTTATCTCTACCTGTATATAATTCTAAACCAAACAAAACAACAAACCTACTCTAGCAGACAATGCTGAAATCTTCAGAGGTGTTAACCCCAAAGACCTCACAAACCAACTTCCAAAAGAAAACTTTGTATTTTAGTTGCCCAGGTAGGACTGAATCATTGAGGCCAAACTTGAAACATGCCTCAGGCGACAAGAACATTTCTGTTTTGTTACTTTCTCTCTGGTGCCTTGACTGGAAGGGCTGATATGTCAAAAGATTCCAGACTGTAAGTTTCTTTTTTTTTAATTTTTAATTTTTTTATTTTTTAGTGTTTTATTTTATTTATTTATTATTTTTTTATAAGTTTATTTTGATATCATTAATCTACAATTAAAAGAGCAATATTATGGTGATTACACTAACCCCCTCATCAGGTCCCCCCCACCAACCCCATTACAGTCACTGTCCATCAGCGTAGTGAGATGACAGAGTCGCTACTTGTCTTCTCTGGGATGTACAGCCCTCCCCGTGCCCCTCTAACATTACATCTGCTAATCGTAATGTCCCTTTTTCCCCCTTGTCCCTCCCTTCCCACCCATCCTCCCCAGTCCCTTTCCATTTGGTAACTATTAGGCCGTTCTTGGGATCTGTGAGTCTGCTGCTGCTTTGTTCCTTCAGTTTTTTTTTCTTAGTTCTTATACTCCACATATGAGTGAAATCATTTGGTACTTGTCTTTTTCGGCTTGGCTTATTTCACTGAGCATAATACCCTCTAGCTCCATCCATGTTGTTGCAAACGGTAGGATTTGTTTTCTTCTTATGGCTGTATAATATTCCATTCTGTATATGTACCACTTCTTCTTTATCCATTCATCTACTGATGGACACTTAGGTTGCTTCCATTTCTTGGCTATTGTAAATAGTGCTGTGATAAACATAGGGGTGCATATGTCTTTTTAAAACTGGGCTGCTGCATTCTTAGGGTAAATTCCTAGGAGTGGAATTCCTGGGTCAAATGGTATTTCTATTTTGAGTTTTGAGGAACCTCCATACTGCTTTCCACAATGGTTGAATTAATTTGCAGTCCCACCAGCAGTGTAGGAGGGTTCCCTTTTCTCCACATTCTTGCCAACATTTGTTGTTTGTGTTTTCGATGTTGGCTATCCTCACTGGTGTGAGGTGGTATCTCATTGTGGTTTTAATCTGCATTTCTCTGATTAGTGATGTGGAGCATCTTTTCATGTGCCTGTTGGCCATATGAATTTCTTCTTTGGAGAAGTGTCTATTCATGTCCTCTGCCCATTTCTTAATTGGACTATTTGCTTTTTGTTTGTTGAGGTGTGTGAGTTCTTTATATATTTTGGACGTCACCCCCTTATCGGATACATCATTTATGAATATATTCTCCCATACTGTAGGATGTCTTTTTGTTCTACTGATGGTGTCCTTTGCTGTACAGAAGCTTTTTATTTTGATATAGTCCCACTTGTTCATTTTTGCTTTTGTTTCCCTTGCCCAGGGAAATATGTTGATAAAGAAGTTGCTCATGTTTATGTCCAAGAGATTTTGCCTATGTTTTTTTCTAAGAGTTTTATGGTTTCATGACTTACATTCAGGTCTTTGATCCACCTTGAGTTTACCTTTGTGTATGGGGTTAGACAGTAGTCCAGTTTCATTCTCTTACATGTAGCTGTCCAGTTTTTCCAACACCAGCTGCTGAAGAGGCCCTCATCTCCCCAATGTATATCCAAGGCTCCCTTATCAAATATTAATTGACTGTATGTATTTGGGTTGATGTTTGGATTTTCTATTCTATTCCACTGATCTGTGGGTCTGTATTTGTGCCAGTACCAAATTGTCTTAATTACTGTGGCTTTGTAGTAGAGCTTGAAGTCAGGGAGCCTAATTCCCCCTGTTTTGTTCCTCCTTCTCAGGATTTATTTGGCTATTCAGGGTCTTTTGTGGTGCCATATGAATTTTAGAATTATTTGTTCCAGTTCATTGAAGAAAGCTGTTGGTATTTTGATAGGGATTGCATTGGATCTGTATATTGCTTGAGGTCGTATACCCTTTTTCACAATATTTATTCTTCCTAGCCAAGAGCATAGGATGCATTTCCATTTGTTAGTGTCCTCTTTAATTTCTCTTAGGAGTGTCTTGTAGTTTTCAGAGTACAGGTCCTTCACTTCCTTTGTTAGGTTTATTCCTAGGTATTTTATTCTTTTTGATGCAATTGTGAATGGAATTGTTTTTCTGATTTCTCTTTCTGTTAGTTCATCGTCAGTGTATAGGAAAGCAACAGATTTCTGTGTGTTAATTTTGTATCCTGCAACTTTGCTGAATTCAGATATTAGTTCTAGTAGTTTTGGAGTGGAGTCTTTAGGGTTTTTTATGTACAATATCATGTCATCTGCAAATAGTGACAATTTGACTTCTTTTTACCAATCTGGATGCCTTGTATGTCTTTGTTTTGTCTGATTGCCGTGGCTAGGACCTCCAGTACTATGTTGAATAACAATGGAGAGAGTGGGCATCCCTGTCTTGTTCCCGATCTTAGATGAAAAGCTTTTAGCTTCTTGCTGTTAAGTATGATGTTAGCTGTGGGTTTGTCATATATGGCCTTTATGATGTTGAGGTACTTGTCCTCTATGCCCATTTTGTTGAGAGTTTTAATCATGAATGGATGCTAAATTTTGTCAAATGCTTTTTCAGCATCTATGGAGATGATCATGTGGTTTTTGTTCTTCTTTTTGTTGATGTGGTGGATGATGTTGATGGATTTTCGAATGTTGTACCATCCTTGCATCCCTGGGATGAATCCCACTTGATTATGGTGTATGATCCTCTTCATGTATTTTTGAATTCGGTTTGCTAATATTTTGTTGAGTATTTTTGCATCCACGTTCATCAGGGATATTGGTCTGTAGTTTTCTTTTTTGGTGAGGTCTTTGCCCGGTTTTGGTATTAGAGTGATGCTGGCTTCATAGAATGAGTTTGGAAGTATTCCATCCTCTTCTCTTTTTTGGAAAACTTTAAGGAGAATGGGTGTTATTTCTTCTCTACATGTCTGGTAGAATTCAGAGGTGAATCCATCTGGTCCGGGGGTTTTGTTTTTGGGTAGTTTTTGATTACTGCTTCAATTTCGTTGCTGGTGATAGGTCTGTTTAGTTTTTCTGTTTCTTGTTTGGTCAGTTTTGAAGGTTGTATTTTTCTAAGAAGTTGTCCATTTCTTCTAGGTTTTCCAGCTTGCTAGCATATATATTCTCATAGTATTCTCTTATAATTCTTTGTATTTCTGTGGGGTCCGTCGTGATTTTTCCTTTCTCATTTCTGATTGTGTTTATGTGTGTAGATTCTCTATTTCTCTTAATGAGTCTGGCTAGGGGTTTATCTATTTTGTTTATTTTTTCAAAGAACCAGCTCTTGGTTTCATTGATTTTTTTCTATTGTTTTGTTCTTCTCAATTTTATTTATTTCTTCTCTGATCTTTATTTTGTCCCTCCTTCTGGTGGCTTTGGGTCTCATTTGTTCTTCTTTTTCTAATTTCAGTAATTCTGTCTTTAGACTATTCATTTGGGAATGTTCTTCTTTCTTTAGATAGGCCTAGACTGCAATATACTTTCCTCTTAGAACTGCCTTTGCTGCGTCCCACAGTAGCTGTGGCTTTGTGTTGTTGTTGCCATTTGTCTCCATCTACTCTTTGATTTCTGTTTTGATTTGGTCATTGACCCATTGATGAACTAGGAGTTAAGTCTCCATGTATTTGTGAGCCTTTTTGTTTTCTATCTAAAGTTTAATTCGAGTTTAATGCCTTTATGATCATGATCTGAGAAGTTGGTTCGTAGAATTTCAATATTTTCGATTTTACTGAGGTTCTTTTTGTGGCCTAGTATGTGGTCTATTCTGGAAAATGTTCCATGTGCACTTGAGAAGAATGTGTATCCTGTTCCTTTTGGGTGTAGAGTTCTGCAGATGTCTGTTAGGTCCATCTGTTCTAGTGTGTTGTTCAGTGCCTCTGTGTCTTTTCTTATTTTCTGTCTGGTTGATCTGTCCTTTGGAGTGAGTGGTGTGTTGAAGTCACCTGAATTGAATGCATTGCATTCTATTTCCTCCTTTAATTCTGTTAGTATTTGTTTCACATATGCCTGCCCTCCTGTGTTGGGTGCATATATATTTAAAATGGTTATATCCTCTTGTTGGACTTACCCCTTTATCATTATGTAATGTCCTTCTTTATCTCTTGCTACTTTCTTCGTTTTGAAGTCTATTTTGTCTGATACAGGTACTGCAACACCTGCTTTTTTCTCCTTGTTTGCATGAAATGTCTTTTTCCATCCCTTCACTTTTAGTCTGGGGATATCTTGGCGTTTAAGGTGAGTTTCTTGTAGGCAGCATATAGATGGGTCTTGCTTTTTTGTCCACTCTGTTACTCTGTGTCTTTTGATTGGTGCATTCAGTCCATTTAAATTTAGGGTGATTATCGATAGATATGTACTTATTGCCATTGCTGGCTTAAGATTCGTGGTTACCAAAGGTTCAGGGGTTGCTTTTTACCTATCTAATAATCTAACTTAACTTTCTTGTTAAGTTATTGTAAACACAGTCAGATGTTTCTTTATTTCTCTCCCTTCTTATTCTTTCTCCTCCATTCTTTATATACTAGGTGTTTTATTCTTTGCCTTTAGTTAGTGTTTGGATGGTCTGCTTTCTTTGCTCTGATTTTATTTTCTCTGGTGACAGCTGTTTAGCCTTAGGAGTGCTTCCCTCTAGAGCAGTTCCTTTAAGATGTCCTGTACAGGTGGTTTATGGGAGGCAAATTCTCTCAGCTTTCGATTGTCTGGAAATTGTTTAATCCCTCCATCATATTTAAATGATAATCGTGCTGGATACAGTATTCTTAGTTCGAGGCCCTTCTGTTTTATTGCGTTAAATATATCATGCCATTCTCTTCTAGCCTGTAAGTTTTCTGTTGAGAAGTCTGATGTTAGTCTGATGGGTTTTCCTTTGAAGGTGATCTTTTTTCTCTCTCTAGCTGCCTTTAATACTCTGTCCTTATCTTTGATATTTGCCATTTTAATTATTATGTGTCTTGGTGTTGTCTTCCTTGGGTCCCTTGTGTTAGGAGATCTGTGGGCTTCCATGGACTGTGAGTCTATTTCCTTTCCCAGCATGGGGAAGTTTTCAGCAATTATTCCTTCAAAGACACTTTCTATCCCTTTTTCTCTCTCTTATTCCTCTGGTACTCCTGTAATGCGAATATTGTTCCGTTTGGATTGGTCACACAGTCCTCTTAATATTCTTTCATTCCTAGAGATCCTTTTGTCTCTCTCTGCCTCAGCTGCTCTGTGTTCCTGTTCTCTGATTTCTATTGCATTAACAGTCTCTTGCATCTCGTCCAGTCTGCTGCTGAGCTCGTCGATGGCTTGTCTCATTTCTGCATTTTCTTTCCTGACTTCCCTCACTTCCTCCCTTAGCTCTTGCATATTTCTCTGTAGATCCATCAGCATGGTTATCACTTTTATTCTGAATTCTTTTTCAGGAAGAGTCTGCATTTCCATCCCTTCAGGTTCCTTCTCAGGGGTTGTTGTTTGGGTCTTGGTGATTTTTGTCTGTATCATGTTCTGCTGTCTTGTCATGTTGATAGGAGTGGTCGCTGGTAGGTGCCACGAATGTGAACTGGGCTCTTTAAGGCTAAAAAAAAAAATCAAGCAAAAAAGAAGGAAGAGAAAGAAAAGAGAGAAAGAAGAAAGAAAGAAAAGAAAGAGAAAGGAAAGGGAAAAAAGCAAGAGAAACAAAAAACAAACACGCAAAAAAAGAAGGAAGAGAAAGAAAAGAGAGAAAGAAGAAAGAAGGAAAAGAAAGGAAAAGGAAAGGGAAAAAGAAAAAGAAAAGAAAGGCGAAAAACGAAAGAAAAAGAAAAAAAAAGCCCTCCTGTAGTAGATTGTCTAAGCATGCTGTAGGTGTCATTGTTGCTCCACTAATCCGCAGCCACGGCCACGCCACTTTTTTGTAGGTCTGGCCAGGGCAGGAACGAATGGGAGGCTATTGTTTTCTGTATAAAGTTCCAGCGTGGCTGCTCCCTTCTCTCCGTCACCAGCAAAGGGGACCGAAGTTCCCCAGGACTTCCAGCCTGCAGGGCTGAGCCTGCCGGGGCGATGGTGCTCCCTTGCTGATCCCCACACCTCTCCAAGACCGCTACAAACGGCACGTGCTTTTCTCTTGTCCCGGGGCGCTGGCTGCACGGTCCTGGCGCGTTCCAGGCTCAAAACCTGTACCTTCTGCCTCTCCAATGTCCGATGGACTGCGCGATGTGTGTCAGCGCTCCCACCGCAGACCACTGAGGCTGGTTATTTCATGGACCTGCTCTTCCACTCCTCCCGGCTCCAAATCCTCTCCTCCCACTGGTGCCTCGCGGGGTGCTGAGTCCTCCCGGGTGTGGCTGCACGTTGTGCACTTTCCTGTGTGCTCGGGTCTCTTTTAGGAATAGTTGTATTTGCTGTATTTTCATAGATTTATATAGTTTTGGGAGGAGATTTCTGCCGCCCTGCTCACACCGCCATCTTCCCGGAAGTCCAGACTGTAAGTTTCAATGAAGTAATTAATACCATCAGAGTGCGCTTTCTTTTCTCTCCAATAATTCCTCTAAAGTACGATTTTTTTGCCAGTCTGAAGCACTCCCCATAGCACCGAGCTTTGAGGAAGCTGGAAGGTGAGATAATGGTACTGTTTGTGCAGTGAGAGACTGTCCTGAAATTCAAAGGAGCACGTAGTGAACATTCAGACTATCAAAACGCCTTGTGAACAATAATGTATAAATTTTAGACATTAGACTTAACCGTTTATAAAAACTTGAGCACTGAAAAAATGATCTCTCTTCCATATTTCACTCTTTTTCTTAAAAAAAATAAAGTCTTTAAATAGTAACGCAATGTGATGGGAGGATTATAGTAGAAAGTGCAGGATTTAGAAGATGAGGATCCCTGTGGTCAAAGCAGGTTTCTTCTCTGGCAGAATGAGGAAAGCAACGCCTACCTGAGTGTCTCCAGGGTTATGCCACAGGGGCGGAAGATTGCACCTGGGACAGTGCTTTGACCATCACAAAAGCACTAAGTACATGTGAACTATTAAAGAGGCTTCCCGTTCTATTTCTATGCCTTAACTTTTTTTTTCCTTTTTTCATTTTTTTATTAAAGTCTCATTGATATACACTCTTATGAAGGTTTAGAAAGAAAAAAATGTGGTTATTACATTCACCCTTATTATTGAGTCCCCCCATATCCCATTACACTCACTGTCCATCAGTGTAGTAAGATGCCACAGGGTCCCTATCTGTCTTATCTGAGCTACACTGTCTTCCCCATGACCCCCCACACACCATGTGCACCAATCATGATACCCCTCAATCCCCTTCTCCCTACTTCCCCACCCTCCCTCCCCCAAGGCCCCCTTTGGTAACCACTAGTCCCTTTCTTGGAGTCTGTGCAACTGCTATTTTGTTCCTTCAGTTTTTGCTTTGTTCTTATGCTCCACATATGAGTGAAATCATTTGGTACTTGTCTTTCTCTGCCTGGCTTATTTCACTGAGCATAATACCCTCTAGCTCCATCCATGTTGTTGCATATGGTAGGATTTGTTTTCTTCTATGGCTGAATAGTATTCCATTGTGTATGTGTACCACATCTTCTTTATCCATTCATCTACTGATGGACACATAGGTTGCTTCCATTTCTTGGCTATTGTAAATAGTGCTGCGATAAACAGGGGTGCATATGTCTTTTTGAAACTGGGATCCTGCACTCTTAGGGTAAATTCCTAGGAGTGGAATTCCTGGGTCAAATGATTTCTATTTTTAGTTTTTTGAAGAACCTCCATACTGCCTTCCACAATGGTTGAACTAGTTTACATTCCCACCAGCAGTGTAGGAGGTTTCCCCTTCCTCAGCATCCTTGGCAGCATTTGTTGTTCCTAGTCTTTTCTATGTTCGCCATCCTAACTGGTGTGAGGTGATATCTCACTGTGGTTTTAATTTGCATTTCCCTGATAATTAGCGATGTGGAGCATCTTTTCATGTGCCTGTTGGCCATCTGAATTTCTTCTTTGGAGAATTGTCTGTTCACATCCTCCACCCACTTTTTAATAGGGTTATTTGGTTTTTGGGTGTTGAGACATGTGAGTTCTTTATATATATTGGATGTTAACACCTCATCGGATATGTCATTTACAAATATGTTCTCCCATACTGTAAGATGCCGTTTTGTTCTGCGGATGGTGTCCTTTGCTGTACAGAAGCTTTTTAGCATGATGTAGTCCCATTTGTTCATTTTTTATTTTGTTTTCCTTGCCCGAGGAGATGCGTTCAGGAAAAAGTTGCTCAGGTTTATATTCAAGAGATTTTTCTCTATGTTTTCTTCTAAGAGTTTTATGGTTTCATGACTTACATTCAGGTCTTTGATCCATTTTGAGTTTACTTCTGTGTATGGAGTTAGACATTAATCCAGTTTCTTTCTCTTGCATGTAGTTGTCCAGTTTTGCCAACACCAGTTGAAGAGGCCGTCATTTCCACATTGTATATCCACAGCTCTTTTATCGTATATTAATTGACCATATATGCTTGGGTTTATATCTGAGCTCTCTAGTCAGTTCCATTTGTCTATGGGTCTGTTCTTGTGTCAGCACCAAATTGTCTTGATTACTGTGGTTTTATAGTAGAGCTTGAAGTTGGTGAGCATAATACCCCCAGCTTTATTCTTCCTCTTAGGAATGCTTTGGCTATTCGGAGTCTTTTGTGGTTCCAAATGAATTTTAGAATGATTTTCTCTAGTTCGTTGAAGAATGCTGTTGGTATTTTGATAGGAATTTCATTGAATCTGTAGATTGCTTTAGGCAGGATGGCCATTTTGACAATATTAATTCTTCCTATTCATGAGCATGGGATGTGTTTCCATTCATTGGTATTCTCTTTAATTACTCTGATGAGTGTCTTGTAGTTTAAAGAGTATAGGTCTTTCACTTCCATGTTTAGGTTAATACCTAGGTATTTTATTCTTTTTGATGCAATTTTGAATGGAATTGTTTTCCTGATTTCTGTTTCTGCTATTCATTGTTAGTGTATAGGAATGCAACAGGTTTCTGTGTATTAAGTTTGTATCCTCCAACTTTGCTGAATTCAGATAGTAGATCTAGTAGTTTTAGAGTTGATTCTTTAGGGTTTTTTATGTACAATATCATGTCATCTGCACACAGGGACAGTTTAATTTCTTCCTTACCAATCTGGATGCCTTTTATTTCTTTGTGTTGTCTGATGGCTGTGGCTAGGACCTCCAGAACTATGTTGAATAAAAGTGGGGGGAGAGAGCATCCTTGTCTTGTTCCTGATCTTAAAGAAAAAATTTTCAGTTCTTCCTGTTAAGTATGATGTTGGTTTTGGGTTTGTTATATATGGCCTTTATTATGTGGAGGTACTTGCCCTCTATAAACATTTTGTTGAGGGTTTTTATCATGAATCGATGTTGAATTTTGTTGAATGCTTTTTCAGCATCTATGGAGATGATCATGTGGTTTTTGTCCTTCTTTTTGTTGATGTGCTAGATGATGTTGATGGATTTTCGATTGTTGTACCATCCTTGTATCCCTGGAATAAATCCTACTTGATCATGATGGATGATCTTTTTGATGTATTTTTGAATTCGGTTTGCTAATATTTTGTTGAATATTTTTGCATCTATGTTCATCAGGGATATTGGTCTGTAATTTTCTTTTTTTGTGGTGTTTTTGCCTGATTTTGTTATTAGAGTAATGCTGGCCTCGTAGAATGAGTTTGAGATTGTTCCCTCCTCTACTTTTTGGAAAAGTTTAAGGGGGATGGGTATTAGGTCTTCACTAAATGTTTGATGAAATTCAGCAGTGAAACCATGTGGTACAGGTGTTTTGTTCTTTTGTAGTTTTTTGTTTACCAATTCAATTTCTTTGCTGGTAATTCATCTATTCAGATTTTCTGTTTCTTCCTGGATCAGCCTTGGAAGGTTGTATTTTCCTAGAAAGTTGTCCATTTCTTCTAGGTTATCCAGTTGGTTGGCATATAATTTTTCGTAGTATTCTCTCATAATTCTTTGTATTTCTGTGGTGTCCGTCATTATTTTTCCTTTCTCATTTCTGATTCTGTTTATGTGTGTAGACTCTCTTTTTTTCTTGATAAGTCTGGCTAGGGATTTATCTATTTTGTTAATCTTCTCGAAGAACCAGCTCTTATGTTCATTGATTCTTTCTATTCTTTTATTCTTCTCGATTTTATTTATTTTTGCTCTAATCTTTATTATGTCCCTCCTTCTACTGAATTTGGGCCTCATTTTTTCTTCTTTTTTTAGTTTCATTAATTGTGAGTTTAGACAGTTCATTTGGGATTTTTTTCTTTCCTGAGGTAGGCCTATATTGCAATATACCTCCCTCTTAGCATGGCCTTTGCTGCATCCCACAGATTTTGTGGTGTTTAATTATTGTTGTCATTTGTCTGCATATATTGTTTGATCTCTGTTTTTATTTGGTGATTGATCCATTGATTATTTAGGAGCATGTTATTAAGCCTCTATGTGTTCATGGCCTTTTTCGTTTTCTTTGTGTAATTTATTTCTAGTTTCATACCTTTTTGATCTGAGAAGCTGGTTGGTACAATTTCAATCTTTTTGAATTTACTGAGGTTCTTTTTGTGGCCTAATATATGCTCTATTCTTGAAAATGTTCCATGTGCACTTGAGAAGAATGTGTATCCTGTTGCTTTTGTATGGAGTTTCTGTAGATGTCTGTTAGGTCCATCTGTTCTAATGTGTTGTTCAGTGCCTCTCTCTCCTTACTTATTTTCTGTCTGCTTAATCTATCCTTTGGAATGAGTGGTGTGTTGAAGTGTCCTAAAATGAATGTATTGCACTCTTTTCCCCCCTTTAATTCATTCCTTTGTTCTTGAATATTTTTCTGAACATTCCTCTCTCAGGAAATTGGTGAGTTCAGTTTCACTTGGGCCTTTTTCTGGTGTTTGTGAGATTTTGGTTTGAACGAGGTTCCTTTGATGTTTCATAATTGTATGTGGTCTTCTCTAATGCCCAGAAGCTCTAGCCTCTGGAGGTACGCAGTCACTGGAGTGATGTCAGGGGTTGCAGGTGAGCAGTGCTGGTGCCTGGGGGGCGGAAAGAGCTCTTTCCTGCTTCCTGGGTGCAGTGCCTGTCTCCACTGTCAGAATCAGTGGCCTGAGCACACAGGTGTAAGCCTCTGTGCTTTGTATTTTTAGCTTCCATAGGCGGGACCTCCCTCTCACTGGCCTGAGGCCAGGTGAGGGATTGCTAGTTTGCAAGCCGGTGCCTGAAGGCCAGCAGGAAGATGCAGCAGGCTGCGTATTACTGTGGGGAGCCTTGGATCTGAGTAGCCAGCCAGGGTCATGGAGTACCTGAAGCTCCTGAAAGTTCCCAACCTGCTGTACAGAAAGCACCCAGACAACCTTGTCCACCTATCCCTTCTCCTGTGTCTCCTGCTTCTTGTGCTCAGCAAACCCCATGCAATCCCTGCCCTTCAGCAGCCCTCTTGCTGCTAGGAAGCCTCTCAGACTGCCTGCCTTTCTTTGTTCAAGAGCAGCCAGATGTGGATTCCTGTTCTCCACAAATGGCTGGAATCTCAGTCTCTCCAAGTATTCCACCTATCTTAGCTTTCCAATCCCCCCAGTCTCCGGAGCACCATGCAATGTAGGTTTGTGCTCCCAAAGCAGATCTCCAGGGCTGGGTGTTCAGGAGTCCTAGGATTCCACCCCCTCCCCACTCAGTTTCTCTTCTTCCTGCCAGTGAGCTATGGTGGGGGAAGGCCTTGGGTCCCACCAGATCAAGGCTTTAGTACATCACCCTGTTTCATGAGGTCTGCTCTGTTCTCCAGGTGTATGCAGTCTGGCACAGCCCCTTCTTTCCTGTTTCTCTTTTAGGATTAGTTGTATTAACTACATTTTGATATTATAAGTGGTTTGGGGGAGGAATTCTCTGTCTCACCTCTCATGCTGCCATCTTTAAATCCTCCCCTTGGTAGATTCCTATGCCTTAAATGTTATCCTCATCAGTTAAACTAATTTTCATGATAGTAACTTTACTCTAGTGCCTTGAAGACTTTTTTTTCAAATGCTTATGAAAATGTACGTAGGCACAGTAATGAATATTGAATTTTTATTGGTAAAAAATATTCTTTGTGTATATGTGTCCAAATGTATGTTGTGTACACATACAAACATACTTCATATATCCCAGTAGAGATGGTGTATTACTCAGGATTTTCCCTAGAAAGAGAACAGTAGGAGATAGATAGCTTGATCGATCGATAGATCAATAGATAGATAAGCCTGAGAAGTCCCAAGATCTGGCATCTTCATATCCAGGAAAGCTGGTGTAACATTGTCCACACTAGTTAGCATGCCATTTAAGACCATTCACTTCAGTTTTATCTCCTTTTAAAATAACCCTTCCCCACCTTCACAGTCCAGCCAGAGGAGTCAGTAGTATAAATCCTAGTGCAAAGGCAGGAGAAGACTGGTGAACCAGGAGGGGTACAAATCATCCTTCCTCTTCTTTTTGTTCTACCAGCGCCTCAGCAGATTGGATGATGCCCACCTACACTGGAGATGGCAATCTGCTTTATTCAGACGCTTATCTCATCTGGAAATACTCTCACATACACATCCAGAAATAATGTTCAACCTGGTAACCCTATGGCCCAGTCAAGCTGACACATAAAATTAACCATGATAGAAACACCAATTAGTTATCAAGTTTTTCTCTTCTCCCTACCTGCTCTTTCCCTCATCTTCCTTGACTTCAAGAACCAAGTCTATTTACCTAAACTTCATTCAGCTTCATTCCAATCCTTTCTATCTACTTCCACATGGATTAGGTTTGGGCTTGCCCAACACCTCAAACTCTTTGACTTCCCAGTCACTGAAATTCATAGGCTTTCTTCTCAGCCACCTCAAAATCTTCCACATTTTTAAACATTCTCTTTACCTTGCCCAGACAAACTATAATGCACTATGTGCTTAGCCTTACTCTTCCTAGATCCTCTCTCTCACAATTTTATTTTCTCCTCCAGCTTTTTTTGACTTTTGTGGACATTCCCTTATGTCCTCATTCCTAAAAAACATCCCCTTTGACTATGCTTCCCCTTCAAAATATTCTCTCATTCTAAATCCTGAATGTCACAAAGAGTTATCTCTGTTCACTGTTTCTCCTTCCTCAGTTTTTATTCCCCAACCCACAGAAGTTTGTATTCAGCCATCATACTGTCTCAACATGCTCTGCCTGTGGTCACAAATGCTTACAAATCACCAGAACCAATTCCTCCTTTTTGTCATCCACCTGACTTGGCCTCTCCACAGTCTGGAACACTCCTGTCTCTGTGGGGTGCATCACCCTTGATAACTCTGTTTTTTGAGGTATTAAATACTCATATTATATCATGAGGTTCTCTCCCTAGTAATTGCTGTATTTTCTTTGCATACCTTTGTCCACTCCCACAAACCCAATACTTAAATTCTAAGACTCCCAGTTCTGCATCTCCAAACCTTGCTTCTCTTAACCTAAGATCAGAATTTCCAACATTTGTCAGGACATCTTCACATCTGCCACAAAACTCAAACTATTAACAACCAATACGAATTCTATTTCTTCAGTGTTACTAACACCTGTTCCTCCCTCATCCCTATCACCACTGCACTCATTTGGGGCCCCATCATTCCTTGCCTGGACTATCACAAATAACCTCTATACAGCTTGCTCTCTCCCCCATATAGCCACAAGTGTTATCTTCCTAAAGCTCCATTGTGATTATGGCTCCCGCTCCCTTGCTCAAACACTTTTGTTTCCTGATTTTCTACAAAAAACAAAGTCTGCACTAGTTAGCATGCCATTTGAGGCCACTCCATTTTTCTCCTTTTAAAACATCCCCTTCTCCACCTCCACCCTCAAACCAGAATACTATTTGTCATTCCACAAATTTTCTAGTCTCTGGGCTGTTCCTTCTATTGATCTTTCTGCTGGAATAAGCTTGCCTAATTTATTTTTTACATCCAGATCTAGGTTCAAGTATGATCCCCTTAAGTGGTTCCCTAATTGTCTCGGTTGGGTTTTATTTCTCTCTGTTCTGTGCTTATAGGACACTTTCACTAACTAGGAATAATTGTGACTTGAATTTTATCCTGTATATGTCTGCTTTCTTCACTGGAATCTCAGCTCCCTAAAAGCACGAATACCTTATTCATCATTAAATTCTTCCACAGTATACATGATTTGTAAAAAATAGGAGTTTGATAAATATATTTGGGTTTGAAATGCTATTCCTGGAAAGACTTTTGATCTCTTTGAGCAGTACCACCAAACGAGCTTAGTTGACAGTCACAGTCTGTTCACATTTGTGTAGAAACACTGAATTAAAACTCCTTTCTTTTATGGCATACCAAAAACTCCTTAACTTATATAACAATTTAGTTTTTCAGGAGCATATTAGCATTTTCATTAACATTATTTTAGTAATTGCTCAATAAATAGCTGTCGAGCAAGTGTCAAATGAATATACTGGCACAGAGGCTCATGTTCTTTATTTTTTAGAAAGTGAAAATTATACTGCCTAAGAGAGGATTGAAAGGCCACTTTTCAGCCCAAGTTCTAGAGGAGGCAGCCCCTTTCCCACCTAATACAGTGCTTCAGATCTGGTTTCTGAAAACTGTTTTCCTTACCCCATGAGGTAGCCACTCTCCTGAGAAGGGCTTCAATTTCTCACAGCTGTCAAATTTTAACCTTATTTTTAAAAATCAGATCTACGGGAAAAAAAACACCTGTTTTTCTAGCAGGTGCATGGGAACAGGCTTTAGTCAGAGCCAGCAGGAGTGGCTTCCCCAATACTTTCATTGCACCTACACTGGCCAAGACTACAGAGAGCTGCCCTCACCATTCAGGTATCATTTAATCCAGAGTGTGCATTTCAGAGCCAGCCTATTGAAACGATCACTATTTGTGACATCTCATATCAGCCTAATTACCAGGTTGGCCGTATTTTGAGTTTCTGGTTAAGTCCAAGTTGTTTTTCTTCCAGCCACATATTGCTTGACAGCAAGGAAGCATTTCATTAGCAATAAGCGTGACTTTCATTTTTTCTTCCATTTCCAGCTTTTTGAAGAATTATTCTTTGAATGAAAATACTAGCAAAACTTGCTTTTCATTTCAACTCATTGTCACTTTGATTTATTTCTCTAAGCACCCAGAGAATGGGAACATAAAGCATGCTATAAAAATGGCATTCCATTTTTTCTTTCTTTCTTTCTTTTTTTTAAAGAACACTCTCATCTTGGCTTCCAGGAAGCTTCTTCTCCAATAAGCCAAAGCACTGGTCTGTGGGTAAATCTGAAATCACCAAAGTCATCCATGACAAGAGGGTTTTACCTCTGTTTCCTACTAGGAGATACTCTTTTCTATTGAAAGTTGATGTATGTGTGTGTTTTATATGAAGGTACATATTATGGGTACATATTCACATGCTAAAACACATGAACACTATTTCATTTTAAAACAAATTTCAAATAACTAAATTAAAGTTAGACAAAAATATCTTTGTGATCTACCCTATATTTAATTCTTCTTACAGCCCTATTCATTATTCTGGAGTTCTTTATCAGAGAGGAGGCAGTACAAAGTAGGAATTAAGAACAGTGTTAGAAGTTAGAAAGATCTGGTTAAAACTCTGCTATGTCATTTCCTACCTCTAAGGTCTTGGCCATTATACTGTTCACTCAGAATCAACTGCTTGATCTATAAGAGAGGGATAATTTCACTTACTTCATGACATTTTTATGAGCATTATGTAGTAACATATGTAAAACCTTTACCATCAAGCCTAGGAGCACAGGGGTGGCCAGAAAATGATAATGATTGTAATTAATCAAAACGTTGTTATGTGAAATGGGAAAATTCATGAATAAAATGCATCCAGTATGGATGGAGTCTCCAGGTTCCTAGTATCAACTATCTTCTCACTGTGCAGGCTCCTCAGTTCCTGCACTGCCTGACCAATAACAGGGAGGCAGCTCTGCTTTGATCCTTAGGATTATAAGTACTCAGTGTTGTAAAAGAGCATGAAGATCATCTATCCCCAAAACTTACCCATCTTCTTTATAAACACCAAGCAATGCTCCTCCACTGGAGAATTATCATCCAATTAGTTAGGTTTCTTCATGATCTCTTACAAAATTAAACCCAAGGATTAGTCCTGATTTCTTATTTTCTAGCACCTCTGTCTTCTACCCAAGAGCTAGTCCTATTCACTATACCTCCAAAACACATGGATAACCTGTACCTTTCTCATCACTTCCACTGCTATGACCCTAAACAAAGTCACAACCATCTCACCTGGGCTCCTGCAGCAGCCCCCTAGCTAATCTTTCTGCCTCTAACTTTCTCTCCCTGCAGCCCCTTTACCTCACAGCAGCCAGAGTGATGTCTTTAGAAAATAATTCAGAAGATGGCAGACTCTTCACTGCAACCTCCTAATGACTTTCCGAGGTGCTTAGAATAAAACCCATACCCTGTTCATAGCTTCCCAGGTGCCATGAAATCAACTACCTCATTCTCATTTGTCCCATCCATTGCCTCATTCACCTGATCTAGATACTCACCTTCTTGCTGCTCCTTAAATAGACCTAGTTTACTTTCGACTGACTTTTCTTGACCAGTCAACTTACATTTCCCTCTGAATTCCAGTCTTTATTAATTACTTTGTTTTATATTTTTTATTCTGTTTATACCTTCTTATTATCTTTCTCCCCTGCCTAATATAAGATCTGTTTCTCACTGAGATCTCAGCATTTGTGGCAGGACTTGGAACATACAGTACTTTAATATTTGTTCAATTAATGAATGTATAAATGTTTCACATTTTAGTTATAAGTACTTCCATAAGCCCTTCAAAGATCAATATTATATTTCATCCAACTATATGAATCTCCAGCACCCGAAACAGTGCTGTCCTGGCTAAGGATGACAGAAATGCATTGCTCCACAGTTCTGGAGGCCAGAGGACCACATGAAGGTGTCAGCAGGGCCGTGCTCCCTCCAAAGGGTCTGTTTGAGCTCTCCTAGCTTCTGGGAAGTTCCTTGGCTTGTGGCAGCACGAGTCCAGTCTGTATGTAGTGTTCTCCTTGTGTACACATCATAGTTAACTCTCTTTAGGGACTTGCACTCTATTCTCAATTAATGTGTAAACATTTCAAGGTCAAAGCTCATGTTCATATCTCTCCATTCATGTAGTGGGCCCTTAGTACATTCTTTTTAACAACAACAACCATAACAACTATAACACTACTGCACATTGAGAGTTGAGCTTAAGCATTTTAGAGAAGAACACTTCTTTTCTTTTCTTTTCTTGGCTTCACCATAATAGTCTCATGCGGTTGTCTTTCACATCTATGTCAATACACCAAACATTGCATTTTTCACAGCGTTTGTCCTCAGTCCCCTGTGCCCCTTCCTTCACTAGCCTCACATTCCACGTATAAGATGTACAGAATGAATATGTAGCTGGAAGCAAACAGGCCCACTTTCTTGAAGAGAGCAATCAGGAATGGTAGGAACGAACTTGTTATTTTTATTAGAGTGGATAGATATTTGGAAGTGCCATGTATTCCTATTGTTAACTGACACCAGAGGAAGCTGGAAATAAACTGTTTCCTAGGAGAAATGACATTTTATAGCCCAGACATTGGCTTTAAACATATCTTAGCATATAAATTCAAATATTACGAATAGTCACAGTGGGGTATGCAGGAGAATAGACTTGTCAGATGGAACTGTAGTGCAGATATCCACAAAGAATAACTTCTCAAACGGACACTCTGTACCTTCGACATTTTTTTTTTTTTTACCTTTCAGGTAACTAACCTGATAATGGGTTTCTGCTGTATCCTTCATTTAAGCTGTATTGGAGTAATCAGCCCACCATATATTTTCCCACCACTTCACTGCATTGGCATGTCGCATGCCATTGCTTGTGTTTGGTATTATAACCAGGGAAGACAGACTGAGAGGATGGGGCAGTGGAGACTTTTAAGTACAGAAACTCAGCCCTCAGTGTCTAACAATAGATTTCCAGGGACAGTTTATATTTTTTCAAGCTCTCCTGTGATAGTCTTTAGGGGACAAGCACAGTAGCCAGAGAGTGCTGCTGTGCTGTAGAGCACTGTTTCCTGTACGTGTTAATTGAGGTACTTAATTAAACTGAAACTCAAACAGCATTGTCAGTTGGTAGATCTGGTATCCACAAGTCTGGAAACTTAGATGATTCTTTAGGTATGTGTGCATTTACAGACTGAAGATGTCCTTCATGACATTGTTATTCATCTACTTACAATTTCCAGACTTTATGGACCCTCTGTTCCCCCTTGGAATTTTGCTTAGCTTTCCAGGAAGTTGCAGAGATGTAGACTTTTGTTAAGAAAAATTAAGTTTTCTAGGTACGATTTCATTTTTAAAAGCTTCTACAATGTTTGCTAAAGTCTCAATTTGTACAATCTTTCCTGAGGCTATATATATCAAAAGCCTTAATGTTTTCCATCTCCTATGAATTACTAATTCTATCTTTAGGAATTTATCATAAAGACATAATCATAGATGTGAATAAAGTCTTAGCTATGTAAATGTTCATCAAAGCTCTGCTTATAAGAGGGGGAGGTCTGAAACGCCGTAGGTTGTATTTAGCTGCAAGACACAGAAGATCGTATTAATAGTCTGGAGATGGTCTATTCCTAGTTTGTTTCTGCGATTTCATCAAGGAACCAGGCTCTTTCTAGACTTCTCTGCCATCTTCATTTGACAGCATTTTCCCAGACTTATTTCTGTTGGCCATAAAGTTATGGCCACAGATTCAAGCAACGTGCCTGGATAAAAAGACGTAAATGGTAAAAGAAGCTATGCATTCATTGTGGGGAGGGGTAATGTTTCCCAGAAGTCTTCTAATCGCAGCAGACTTGCTCTTACCTCTCATTAGCCAGAAGTGGGTCACATGGCAAATTCTAGATGCAAGGAAGCTGGGTAAGTGGGTACCTGGAAAAAGAGACAGAATTTCCATGATTCATTTGGAACACTGTTGAATCATTTCTTAGGGCCTAAACACATTGAAACCCCAAACAAAATCAGGGTTAAATTTTAAGGAAAAGGGAAAAGCATAGCCATTGGGTAAGTACTAACAAGTTTGCCACTCATGTGTCCAACACATAGGTATAGACACAAAGAAACTTTTTTAAAAATTGAAGTATCATTGATATAAAATCTTAGATTAGTTTCAAGTATACATCACAGTGGTTCAACAGTTACCCATATTAAATCCTTACCCACCTCTAGTGTGGTTACTATCAGTGTAGAAAAATGTTACAGAATCATTGACTATATCCTCCATGCTGTACTACTGTCCCTGTGACCAACTTACATTGTGATTGTGAATTATTGTTCCCCTTTATCCCCCTCAATTTCCACACCCACCCACCCCAACCCCTCCCCCATGGTAACCACTAGTCATTTCTCAGTGTCTATGAGTCTACTGCTGTCTTGTTCATTCTGTTTTGCTTTATATTTATATTCAAAGAAACTTTTTAATTATGTTATAAAATATATTTAATACTATCGAAAGTAATTATCATGGACTACATTAAAAATAAACTTCCTGTACTCATATCATGGAAGGAAGACAGAAAGCTTTGCACTAAAGTATCCCAGTGATTATCTCTGGGTAGAGGGAATTGTTAGGAATCAGAGTGAGGTTACATTGCTAGCAGATAATATTTGGCAACGTCATCAAGTAATATTGGACTTCCAAACCATATTTCAGCCATTCTTCTACATAAGTCTTCCGAGGAACGAATTTGTTACCTGGCAGTGTATCTGAAATCCCAGTGGACTGATGCCCCAGGATAAAGATCTAAAAATCTTT
Organism: Smutsia gigantea; assembly: GCA_032199065.1. Classification (NCBI taxonomy): domain Eukaryota; kingdom Metazoa; phylum Chordata; class Mammalia; order Pholidota; family Manidae; genus Smutsia; species Smutsia gigantea. The sequence goes on from JAVSCE010010286.1 coordinate 28,147, forward strand.
TCTAAACTTGATGTCCCCAGAACCTGCACTTTATTCCGCTCCCAAACCCAAAATACATCTTGGAACTTTCTAGATCCTGGTGGTAGAACAGAAGAGGGGGGACAGATTGGGTCTCATAGAAGGCCTGGATTCAGTTGCAACTACTGTCTCCTATTAGAAGGTGTGATGAGAAAGAAAACCATGCACAATGTTTAAATTTAAAAGATGCAGTGATTCTGACCACTAGAAAATATGCTCTAGCAGCATTCCAGACTATAGCCTATAATATTAATCATCTGTTCCAGAAAGTAAACAGGGAGGAAGGGAGGAGAGGAGTAAGTTTCCCTTATTTGGCCCAGAGGATGATTTATGTTTTGTCCAAATCTTCTAAGTTTTCCACAATGAACATATCTTAATTCTGTAATAAGAAAAAAATATTATAATAGCACAGAATTTTTGACACAGGTTTTATATTTAATGAAGCATTTTCTCCTGAAAGAATGTTTTCCATTCTTTGGGTTTCCTTGGTCATAATTTTACTGCAGTAAATAACATGCAGTAGTAGATAAAGACGTAGTGATAGATTTTGCAATTGGTATTTACAACAAAGGGAATTAAATGCAGTTTTTATAACTAAAAGGAACAGAACCAGGCAAAGCAATATAAACAAAGGAAATGAAATATGTTACAAAAATACCTTAGTTTTGAAACGAAGCTTAAATGTCATCTATGTATTCTATTTTTCAGTCAAAAAATCACCTCTATACCACTCCTGACATATAGTCACTTAAGTTCTGCTTGAATGCTTTCAGTAACATCATAGTCGCTACTATTCAATTTAACATAATTTATATTACCACTGTTTATTTATTGCATTGTACCAAAATTTTTTGCTTTAGGATTCTGTTTCCTCTCCATCTCATAGTTTAAGCTTGCAAATTCCTTCCCAATATGTGCTTGGTGAGATGGATGCTGATGGATGACAGTTCTTTCTGAAAGTTTTGTATTATTTATTTTTGTTCAAAAGATCAAAAGTTTTATCCTAATATAATATGTAAACCTTGTATTTTCAACATTAGCTGTAATTCTAATATTCCCTACTCATTAGTTACAAGATAATTTTCTTCTTACATGAAGAACTTGTTTTCTTTTTATGTGTCTTGAAACTTCTACCTCCTTTTTTTTGTTGACTTTATAATTCCCTGTAATAATTTGTCTTTGTGCCACCTTTTAATTCTTCATGACTTCAGTTTCTACTTTCTTTCTATTAGTTGTTATATTATTGTGTGCAACATCACAATACAGGACAAAATGTTTCATTTTAATTTTTTCTTTCTTTAGAGTTCTGAGTTAATCAGATAGTCCTTATGTTACATTACATTAGTTCTATTATGTGTCACCTACTCTCAAAATATAGATGGAAGGTTCCAAGTCTTATACAAATTTGTATCACCCAGAGAGCCTTCTAATTGTAACTTCTACATAAGTATGCAAGGATGCATTCTATATCCTTAATCTATATTGTATATATAATATGTACAATATAATCAGAAATACATAAATATTTATGTATATGATAATCAGAAATTTGCACTGCATCTAACAGAATAGAACTGTTTACTTTCTTGAAACTTTAAGAAGCCTCACTATAAACAAGACCAAGACTGCTGCTCTTGTCTTTTTAATCAGCTAACTCTTGAATTAGTTACTAGTTCTTCAAGGAGTAAGCAACTTGCTTCTGCCAGTAATTTCTTGGGAGTATGGATAAAGCATTGAACAAAAGCAAGTACTTCAGAAAAGACTTTAAGTGAAAGAATGATTGCAAAACTATGGAAACAATAAGGAAGTTTGAATCACAGCCATAAACACAGTACAGGATTGATCTTCTTGCCAAACTAATGCTCTGTACATCTTGTGCAGTTACAGTTCTCTCATATAAATAGGATCATTTTTGGAATATCTCGAGAAGGATGCTAATCTATGATTTTTCCTATAATGGTGTATTTGCTCTTAAAAGACAAATGCAAAATTACTTATCTTCATTTTTCATGCATCATCTCACAAATATAGGCACTCTATCTGATTTTAATTAGAAATTCAGATAAGATACAAATTGAGCCTAAAAGAATCTTTCAGATTTTCTGTTGCCGATTTGCCATTTATAATGCAGACTCCAAAAGTCACCTATGACTTGTCTTTATGGATTTTTATCACAACTGTGGAAGAATGAAGCATTCATCTGGCTCTAATTAAAGATTTTACGCTCAGACTTTTTCCACTAAGCAAATATTTAAAGTTCCAAATAGCCACAAAATGAAAAATTTGGTTAGATAGGTCTCCTTCCTTTGAGACAAATCAAAAAGGAGAGAAGATACCTAATGAATATACAGAGCAAATGAAAAATACATACATTTGGAAAGTGCACCAATAGACTGCCTATGAACTGACATGAAGGCAAAATGTATGGGACAGCATATAGTTTCTGAGGTCACTCACACCAATTCAAACTCCAGGTCAGTCATTTTCTAGATGTGTGGTCTCATGCAATTTATTTAGCCTCTGGTTCATTCTCATCTCCCAAATGGGAGTGATAATATCTACCTTTTAACATTGTAATGGGAATATTGTAGGAAGATATATATGAAATACTTTGTTTAATGCCTGACATATATATTTTCATCATTATCATTAGTGTCAAGTAGGTTTCTCTCCAATTCAACATTCTAGTGGAAATTCTGCCAGAGCAATTAGTCAAGTAAAAGAAGTAAGAAGGAATCCAAATTGGAAGGGAGGAAGTGAAATTATTTCTTTTCACAGGGGACATGATTTTCTATTGTAGGTAACCTAAATATTCTACAAAAATGTTAGAGCTATTAAACAAATTCAGAAAAGTCATGATATAAAATCAACACACAAAAATCAGTTGCATTTCTATACACTAATGATGAGCAATCCAAAAAGGAAAGAAAACAATTTCATTTAAAATAGCATCAAAAAGAATAAAGTACTTACAAATAAATTTAACCAGGGTAGCAAGGACTTGTACATGGGAAACTAAAAGCATTCCTGTAATATATTAAAGAAGACATAAATAAATGCCAAGACATCCCACATTCATGACTTGCAAGACTTAAAATTATTAAGATGACATTTCTACCCAAATTCATCTACAGATTCAATGCAGTCCCTATCGAAATCTCAGCATAAATAGAAAAATCTATCCTTAAATTCATATAGAATTTCAAGAGACCCCAAATAACCAAAATAATCTTGTAAAAAACAAAGTTGGAAGACTCACTTCTTGATTTTAGAACTTACTAAAATGCTACAATAATCAAAACAGTAAGGTACTAGTATGGGAACAAATATATAGACAAACGGAATCATATAGTCTAGAAATAAATGATTGCATATATGGTCAATTGATTTTTGACAAGGGTGCCAAGACCCTTAGTAGAGAAAGGACAGTCTTTTCAACAAATGGAGCTGGGAACACTGGATATTCACATGCAAGAAATTAAATTGGACCCTTACCTTACAACATATACAAAAATTAACTCAAAGTAGATAAAAGGTCTCAGTGTAAGAACTAAAACTATGACAATTTTGCAAGAAAGGACAGAAGAAAATATTCAATTGATTTGTCAGTTATTTGGATATGATACCAGAGTACAGGCAACAAAAGGAAAATTAGACAAATTGAACTTCATGTAATTTAAAACTTTTGTCCATTAAAGGATACTATTAAAACAATGAAAAGGCAATCCTCAGGGGGAGAAAATATTTGCAAAGCATATATCTGATAAAGGATAAATATTCAGAATATATAAAGAACTCCTATAACCCAGCATCAATTAAAAAATAAATAATCCTTAAAAATGCATGAAGGACTTGAATAGACATTTCTCCAAAATATATGCAAATGGCCAATGTGCACATGGAGACACCTCAACATCATTAGCCATTACATAAATTAAAATTAAAATCAGAATGAGATACCACTTCTTCAGACTATTGATCATTATAAAAAATAGGAAAATAAAAACTGTTGGTGAGGATGTTGGAGAAATTAGAGCCCTTCTGCAATGCTAGTGAAAATATAAAATAGTACAGCCACTGTGTGAAACAGCTTGCATTTCCTCATAAAGATAAACATAGAATTACCATATGATACAGAAATTCACTTCTCACTATATAGATAAAAGCACTATTCAAACAGATACTTACATACCATTCATAGCAACATTATTCACCATAGCCAAAAGGTTGGAAACAATCTAAATGTTCACAGCAGATGAATAGATAAACAAAATGTGGTATATACATATGGAATGTTTTCAGCCGTAAAAGTGATGAAGTTCTGATATATGATACAACTTGAATGAGTCTTGAAAACATTGTGCTAAGTGAAATAAGCCAGGCATAAAAGGACAAATTTTGTATAATTCCAGGTATATAAGATATCTAGAATAGGCAAATTCTCAGAGAGAGAAAGTAAAATACATGTTACCAGCAATGTAGGGGAGAGGAAAATATGGAGTTAATATTTAGTTGGTACAGAGATCCTGTTTAAGATTATGAAGAAGGTCTGGAAATGGTGTTGATGGTTACACCACACTATGAATATACCTAATGCCACTGAATTGTACCATTAAAATTTGTTATTAAAATGGTAAATTTTATGTTATATAGCCAGATAGATATATTCTATCAGAAAAGTTTATATCAGATCAAGTAAACTTACCAGGGGAGAAGAGGGAAATTACACACAATAAAAAAATCAAGTCAACAAGAAGACACAACAATCCTCAGTATGGTTGCATATAGCATATAACAATAGAATTTCCTTACCCTGATAAAAGCATCTACAAAAATCTACCTAAATATGACTTAATGGTAAAAACAAGTGAATGTGTTCACTTCAATATTATGGATAATGTCAATGTCTATCTTCACCATTCCTATTTAACATTATACTATAAGTCAGAGTATAATAAGACCAAAAAAAGGCATAGAGATCAGAAAGAAAGAATGTAACTGCTCCTATTCATAGACTACATGATTGTCTAGGTGGAAATGCCCAAGGAATCTACCAAAAAGTTTCTAGAACTAATAAGTGAGCTTTGGAAGGTTGCAGGGCACAGGGTCAACACATGAATATCAATCATAGTTCTATATACTAGCAACAAACAATTGAAAATTGAAAATCTTAAGAGATGTTATTTACAATAGCACCCAAAATGGAAATATTTTGGTACAAATACTTCCATGTGAAGGCTCTCTATGAATAACACTATAAATCACTGATGAAACAATTCAAAGAAGATCTAACTATATGGGAAGGCATATCACATCTTAGATTGAAATATTCAAGATAGTTAAGATGATCTTTCAATTTTCTTTGTCAATTATACCTCAAAAAAGCTGAAAGACAAAGTTAAGATGTCAGTTTTCTACAACTAATATACAGATTGAACAGAAATTCTAATCTGGAATTTTTGTAGATATATACTAGACAAGCTGACTCTAAAATTTAAAGAGAAAGGTAAAAAAATAGAATAGCAAAATTATTTTGAAACAGGAAAATAAACTTGAGTGAATCACATTACCCAATTTGAATGCTTATAAAAAGCTAAATAATCAAGACTGTGTGGGTAATGGTAAAGGAGCAGACACAGATGTCAGTGGAACAGATAGATGTTTCACTGAGATAGAATCCATAAATAGATCTTCACAAATATGGACCACTATATTTTATTGTGGTAAAATACACATAAAATTAATCACCATAACACTTTGGAAGTGTACAATTCAGAATTTAGTTCATTTGCCAATTGATATTTTACAAAGGTACAAAGGGAATTCCATAGAGAATGTGTCATCTTTTCAGCAACTAGTGGTGTGATAATTTTATTTTTTTTATTTCTTATTAAGGTATTATTGATATACACTCTTATGAAGGTTTCACATGAAAAAACAATGTGGTCACTACATTTACCCATATTATCAAGTCCCCACCCATATCCCAATGCAGTCACTGTACATCAGTGTAGTAAAATGCCACAGATTCACTTTTTGCCTTCTCTGTGCTATACTGTTTTCCCCATGATCCCCCACACCATGTGTACTAAACATAATACCCCTCAATCCCCATCTCTCTCCCTCCCGAACCAATCTCCCACACCCCTCCCATTTGGTAACCACTAGTCCCTTCTTGGAGCCTGTGAGTCTGCTGCTATTTTGTTCCTTCAATTTTGCTTCATTGTTATACTCCACAAATGAGGGAAATCATTTGGCACTTGTCTTTCTCTACCTGGCTTATTTCACTAAGCATAATATCCTCCAAATCCATCCATGTAGTTGCAGATGGTAGGATTTGTTTCTTTCTTATGCTGAAGAGTAGTCCATTGTGTATATGTACCACCTCTTCTTTATCCATTCATCTATTGATGGACACTTACGTTGCTTCCATATCTTGGCTATTGTAAATAGTGCTGCAATAAACATAGGGGTGCATATGACTTTGAGTCTGAGAAGTTGTATTGTTTGGGTAAATTCCAAGGACTGGGATTCCCAGGTCAAATGGTATTTCTATTTTTAGTTTTTTGAGGAATCTCCATATTGCTTTCCACAATGGTTGAACTAGCTTACATTCCCACCAGCAGTGTAGAAGGATCCCCCTTTCTCCACATCCTCAGCAGCATTTGTTGTTCTTAGTCTTTTAGATGGTGGCCATCCTTACTGGTGTGAGGTGATATCTCTTTGTGGTTTTAATTTGCATTTCCCTGATGATCAGTGATGTGGAGCATCTTTTCATGTGTCTGTTGGCCATCTGAATTTCATTTTGGAGAAGTGTCTCTTCATATCCTCTGCCCATTTTTAATTTGGTTATTTGTTTTTTGGGTGTTGAGTCATGCGAGTTCTTTATATATTTTGGATGTTAACCCTTTGTCAGATATGTCATTTACAAATATATTCTCCCACACTTTAGGGTGCCTTTTTGTTCTGTTGATGGTGTCCTTTGTCGTACAGAAACTTTTCAGTTTGATGTAGTCCCATGAGTTCATTTTTGCTTTTGTTTCCCTTGCTCGAGGAGATGCGTTCAGGAAAAAGTCACTCATGCTAATATTTAGGAGATTTCTGCCTATGTTGTCTTCTAAGAGTTTTATGGTTTCATGACTTACATTCAGGTCTTTGATCTATTTCGAGTTTACTTTTGTGTATGGGGTTAAACAATAATCCAGTTTCATTCTCTTGCATGTAGCTGTCCAGTTTGGCCAACACCAGCTATTGAAGAGGCTGTCATTTTCCCATTGTATGTCCATGGCTCCTTTATCACATATTAATTGACCATATATGGTTCGGTTTATATCAGGGCTCTCTAGTCTGTTCCATTGCTATATGGGTCTCTTCTTGTGCCAGTACCAAATTGTCTTGAGTACTGTGGCTTTGTAGTAAAGCTTGAAGTTAGGGAGCATAATCCCTCCAGCTTTGTTCTTCCTTCTCAGGATTGCTTTGGCTATTCGGGGTCTTTTGTGGTTCCATATGAATTTTAAAACGATTTTCACTAGTTCACTGAGGAATGCTGTTGGTATTTTGATAGGAATTGCATTGAATCTGTAGATTGCTTTAGGCAGGATGGCCATTTTGACAATATTAATTTTTCCTATGCATGAGCATGGGATGTTTTTCCATTTATTGGTATCTTCTTTAATTTCTCTCATGAGTGTCCTGTAGTTTTCAGAGTATAGGTCTTTCACTTCCTTGGTTAGGTTTATTCCTAGGTATTTACTCTTTTTGATGCAACTGTGAATGGAATTGTTTTTCTGATTTCTCTGTCTGTTGGTTCATTATTAGTGCATAGAAATGCAACATATTTCTGCGTATTAATTTTGTATCCTGCAACTTTGCTGAATTCAGATATTAGATCTAGTAGTTTTAGCATGGATTCTTTAGGGTTTTTTATGTACAAAATCATGTCATCTGCAAACATTGACAATTTAAATTCTTCCTTGCCAATCTGGATGCCTTTTCTTTCTTTGTGTTGTCTGACAGCATTGGCTAGGACATCTAGTACTATGTTGAATAGAAGTGGGGAGGGTGGGCATTCTTATTTTGTTCCTGATCTTAAAGGAAAAGTTTTCAGCTTCTCACTGTTAAGTATAACGTTGGCCATGGGTTTGTCATATATGGCCTTTATTATGTTGAGGTACTTGCCCTTTATACCCATTTTGTTGAGAGTTTTTATCATGAATGGATGTTGAATTTTGTCAAACGCTTTTTCGGCATCTATGGAGATGATCATGTGGTTTTTGTCCTTCTCCCCTTTGTTGATGTGGTGGATGATGTTGATGGATTTTGAATGTTGTACCATTATTGCACCCCTGGAATAAATCTTACTTGACCATGATGGATGATCTTTTTGATGTATTTTTTAATTCAGTTTGCTATTTTTTTTTGAGTATTTTTGCATCTATGTTTATCAGGGATTTTGGTCTAATTTTCTTTTTTTGTGGTGTCTTGCCTGGTTTTAGTATTAGAGTGATGTGGGCCTCATAGAATGAGTTTGGAAGTATTACCTCTTCTTCTACTCTTTGGAATACTTAAAAGCGGATGGGTATAAGGTTCTCACTAGATGTTTGACAAAATTCAGTGGTGAAGCCATCTGGTCCTGGAGTTTTGTTCTTAGGTAGTTTTACCGATTCAATTTTGTTGCTAGTAATTGATCTGTTCAGATTTTCTGTTTCTTTCTGGGTCAGCCTTGGAAGGTTGTATTTTTCTAGAAAGTTGTCCATTTCTTCTAGGTTATCCAGTTTGTTGGCATATAATTTTTCATAGTATTCTCTCATAATTCTTTATATTTCTGTGGTGTACATGGTGATTTTTCCTTTCTTATTTCTGATTCTGTTTATGTGTGGAAACTCTCTTTTTTTCTTGATAAGTCTGGCTAGGGGTTTATCTATTTTGTTTATTTTCTCAAAGAACCAGCTTTTGCTTCGATTGATTCTTCCTGTTATTTTATTCTGCTCAATTTTATTTATTTCTGCTCTAATCTTTATTATGTCTCTCCTTCTATTGACTTTGGGCCTCATTTGTTTTTCTTTTTCTGGTTTCGTTAATTTTGAGTTTAGATTTTTCATATGGGATTGTTCTTCTTTCCTAAGGTAGGCCTGTATTGCAGTATACTTTCCTCTTAGCATGGCTTTCGCTGCATCCCACACATTTGTGGTGTTAAATTATTGTTGTCATTTGTCTCCATATATTGCTTGATCTCTGTTTTTATTTGGTCATTGATCCATTGGTTATTTAGGAGCATGCTGTGGAGCCTCTATGTGTCTGTGGGATTTTTCATTTTCTTTGTGTAATTTATTTCTAGTTTCATACCTTTGTAGTCTGAGAAACTGGTTGGTAGAATTTCAGTCATTTTCAATTTACTGAGGTTCTTTTTGTGACCTAGTATATGATCTATTCTTGAAAATGTTCCATGTGCACTTGAGAAGAATGTGTATTCTGCTGCTTTTGGGTATAGAGTTCTGTAGATGTCTCTTAGGTACATCTGTTCTAATGTGTTTTTCAGTACCTCTGTCTCTTTAATTATTTTCTGTCTGGTTGATTTGTATTTTCTAGTGAGTGGTGTGTTGAAGTCTCCTAGAATGAATGCATTGCATTCTATTTCCCCTTTTTATTCTGTTAGTATTTGTTTCACATATGCAGGTGTTCCTGTGTTGGGCACACAGATATTTATAGTAGTTATATTTTCTTGTTGGATTAACCCCTTAAATCATTATGTGATGTCATACTTTGTCTTTTGTGACTTTCTTTTTTTGAAGTTTATTTTGTCTGATACAAGTACTGAAACTTCTGCTTTTTTCTCCCTATTAGTTGCATGAAATATTTTTTTCCATCCCTTCACCTTTAGTCTGCGTATGCCTTTGGTTTTAAAGTGAGTCTCTTGTAAGCAGCATATAGATGGGTCTTGTTTTTTATACATTCAGTGACTCTATGTATTTTTATTGGTTCATTCAGTCCATTTACATTTAGGGTGATCATCAATAGGTATGTACTTACTGCCATTGCAGGCTTTAGATTCCTGGTTACCAAAGGTTCAAAGTTAACTTCCTTACTATCTAAGAGTCTAACTTAACTCACTTAATATGCTATTACAAACACAATCTAAAGGTTCTTTTTTTCTCCTCCTTTTCCTTCTTCCTCCATTCTTTATAAATTAGGTATCATATTCTTTACTATCTGTCTATCCCTTGATTGACTTTGGGGACAGTTGATTTAATTTTGCATTTGCTTAGTAATTAACTGTTCTACTTTCTTTACTGTGTTTTTATTACCTCTAGTGACAGCTATTAAACCTTAGGAACATTTACATCTATAGCAGTCCCTCCAAAATACACTGTAGAGGTGGTTTGTGGGAGGTAAATTCTCTCACCTTTTGCTTATCTGGAAATTGTTTCATCCCTCCTTCAAATTTAAATGATAATCTTGCCAGATAAAGTAATCTTGGTTCAAGGCCCTTCTCCTTCATTGCATTAAATACATCATGCCACTCCCTTCTGGCCTGTAAGGTTTCTGCTGAGAAGTCTGATGATAGCCTGATGGGATTTCCTTTGTATGTGATCTTATTTCTCTCTCTGGCTGCTTTTAATAGTCTTTCCCCATCCTTGATCTTTGCCATTTTAATTACTACTACATGTCTTGGTATTGTCTTCCTTGGGTCTCTTGTGTTGGAAATTCTGTGCACCTCCATGGCCTGAGAGACTATCTCCTTCCCCAGATGGGGGAAGTTTTCATCAATCACCTCCTCAAAGACACTTTCTATCCCTTTTTCTCTCTCTTCTTCTTCTGGTACCCTTATAATGTGAATATTGTTCTGTCTGAATTGGTCACACAGTTCTCTCAATATTCTTTCATTCTTAGAGATCCTTTTTTCTCTCTGTGCCTTAGCTTCTTTGTATTCCTCTTCTCTAGTTTCTATTTCATTCATCATCTCCTCCACTACATCTAATCTGCTTTTAATACCATCCAATGTGCTCTTCAACGATTGGATCTCTGACCAGAATTCATTCCTGAGTTCTTGAATATTTTTCTGTACCTCCATGAGCATGTTAATGATTTTTATTTTGAAATCCCTTTCAGGAAGATTCATGAGGTAGATTTCATTTGAATCTTTCTCAGGTGTTGTATTCATAATTTTACTTTGTACCAGGTTTCTTTGGTATTTCATATTTGTATATGGCGCCCTCTAGTGCCCCGAAGCTCTACAGTCTGGAGCTGCTCAGTCCCTGAAGAAATGTTGGGGGTCGCAGGGGCGTGGTATTGGTGCCTGGTGGGAGGAAAAAGCTGTTTCCTGCTTCCTGGCTGCTATTCCTGCCTCCACTGCCAGAACCAGTTGGCCAAGCAAGCAGGTATAAGCCTCTATGCTTTGCGTTTGTAGTTGCTGTAGATGGGGCTTCCCTCTGGCTGGCCTAATGCCAGAGTATGGTTTGATGGTTTGTGATCCAGGTGGGGCTGGCTGGGAGAAAGGCGCAGTAGAGTGCAAATCCCGGAGGGGGTCCTTTGAGCTATGTAGCCAGCCAGTACCTGGAGCATCTGAAGATCAATAAAGTTCCCAACCTGCTGGGCAGAATGCACCTTGCCAATTTTGTCTACCTGTCCTTTCTCCTGAGCAGTAAGCTCTGTGCAATCCTTGCCCCCTGAGCAGCCCTCTTGCTGTTAGGAAATCTGTCAGACTGCCCACCCTTCTTATGTCCCAGAGCAGCCAGATATGGATCCCTGCTTTCCACAAGCATCTGGAATCTCAGTCTCTCCAGGTATTCTGCCTGTCTTAGCTTTCCATCTGCCTAATCACGAGAGTACCATGAAAGCACCGTGAAATGTAGGTTTGTGCTCCCAGAGCAGATCTCTGGAGTTAGGTATTCAGCAGTCCCAGGCCTCCACTCCCTCCCTGCTCTGTTTCTCTCCTCCCACCTGTGAGCTGGGGTTGGGGAATGGCTTGGGTCCAGCCGGGCCACAGCTTTGGTACGTTACCCTGTTCTGTGAGATTTATTCTTTTCTCCAGATATATGCAGTCTGGTGCAGCCCTCTTTCCTGTTGCTCTTTCAGGATTAGTCATATTAATTATATTTTCGTATTATATGCAGGTTTAGGAGGAAGCCTCTGTCTCACCTCTGACGATGCCATCTTTAATCCTCTCTGGTGGTGTGATAATTTGACATCAAAATGAAAAAAAAAAATCTGGACTGAATCCTCATCCTTAATACTTCAAAAAACAAACAAAAAGACAAACTCAAAATGGATCATTGAATTAAAAGTAAAACATGAAAATAAATAATCCTTTAAAAAATTAGAGAAATCACAATTACTGGAATTTAGTTTAAGAGTTCCCAGGTATGATTTCAAGAGAACAGTCCATAAAAGAAAAAAAATCACCAAATTAAATTTCATTACAATTAAAGTTTTTTCAGTGAGTACACAGTGAAATATATGCTATGGAATCAAATGAGAAGCTACAGACTGGGGAAAATATTTGCAAATCATATATCCAAGAAAACCCTTGTACTCAGAATATATAAAAAAATGTATAAGGAACTCTCAAATCTTAACAATAAGAAAACAAACAACCTAACAAATGGGCAAAGAGCTTGAAAACAACTTTATCCAAGAGTATATACAGGTGAAAAATAAGAACATTAGAAGTAGCACATGCTAACCAGAAACACAGATGAAAAAGGAATTCTGGGAAATTTAGTTCAGCATAGCCTCGTTGGCACATTACAGAGCCATCAAGATTGCTAAGTAGTATCTATGGCATACATATACCATAATTTGTTCTTCCATTTGTCAATTGACAGATATTAGGTTCTTTTCAATTTTAGACTTGTATTTAAAAAAATGGTTCTAACGTTTTTGTACAAATATTTTGGTTGAACAAAGTTTTAATTGTTCTTTGGCAAATAGCTAGGCATGGGATTCCTGGATCAGATGATAAACGTATAAACTCCACAAGAAACTGCCAAACTGTTATTGCAAAGTAGCTGTAACATTTTGCATTTCCTAAAGCAGGTGTTCAACATTCTTGCCAACACTTGGCATTGTTAGCCATTCTAGTGAGTGTCTACGGGTATTTCACTGTAGCTTTAATTTGCATTTCCCTAACAGTTAATGTTGCTAATCTTTTCATGTAATTATTTGCCATCTGAACTTTTTTCCTGAGGGTCTATTAAAATATTTATCCCTTTGTATTGGATTACTATATTCTTGTTACCTAATTGTAAGACCGCTTTGTGTTTTAAGCGCATTAAAAAAAAATAAACTTCTTACTTTATGATGGTTTTAGATTTACAGAAAATTCGCAAAGAGAGTACAGAATTCTCATGTATCCCACACCTAGTCTCTGTTATTATTAACCTCTTACTTCAATATGTACATTTGTTACAATTAATGAACCAAAATTGACATATTAGCTAATGTCTATACTTTATTTGTACTTTCAGCTTTTCTTAATGTCCTTTTTCTGTTCCAGTATCCAACTGAGATTTCCATATGACATTTAGTCATCATGTGTCTCCTTAAGATCCTATTGGCTGTAACAGTTTCACAGGACTTCTTTATTTTTGATAACCTTGACAGTTTTGAGGAGTGCTTGTTAAGTATTTTGCAGAATGCCCCCAATTGAGATTTGTCTGATTTTTATATCATGATTAGAGTGGGGTTATGGATTCATCTGAAATGCCTTTATTTCCCCATCCTAAAGTACATTTTCCTAGACATAAACACACCTTCAGCAGTTCTTTTTCTTTCAGTATTTTTAAAAAAATGTGTCACTTCCTCCTCGACTCCATGATTTCAGATGAGAAATGTGCTATTCAAATTGGAGTTCCCCTGTAAATAATATTCTTTGTTTTTTCCCTGGCTGGTTGTTTTGTCTTTAACTCTCTGAAATTAAATGATGATTTATCTTGGTGTAGATTCTTTGAGTTTGTTATATTTGAGGTTAGTTCAGCTTTTCAGATTTGTGGGTTCATGTCTTTTGTCAAATTTGGCAAGTTTTCATTTTTTTTTTTTGAATAATTATTCAATTCTGTCTCTTCTTTGGGACTCCAATGATACAAACATTAATTCTTCTGTTATTGTTTCCAAAGTTCCTGAGATCCTGTTAATTTTTTAAAAAATCTGTTATGTCTCTACTGTTCAAATTGGGTAAATTCTATTGGTCTATCCTCAAGATCATTGATCCTATTCTCTGTTATTCCCATTCTACTATTTATCAAGTTTTAAAATTTTGGTAAGTATATTTTTTGGTTCTGTAATTTATATTTGGTTCTTTTTTATATTTTCTATCTGAGATTTTTCTATTTTAAAATTTATTTTAAAATAATTTATAGCTGCTTATTGAAGCATTTTAATGATGGCCACTTTAAAATTTTGTCATATAATTCCAACAATTGATTCATCACCTAGCATCAGTGATTTTTTTTTTTTATTATATCCTGAATATTTTGGATATTACATTTTGAGACTATGGATTCTGTTATCTTCTTTTATTAGAAGGCAGGCTGATGTTGAGGTGTAGCAGTAGGCCAGTTGAGCATATGTATTCAATTCCTTGCCCACTGATGTCAGAGGAGAGGAAGGGGAACCTGCGAAGGAGCCTCCCACACCTCTTTCCACTGCTCTGATGATGAGTGAGGTGGAATCTTCATTACTCCACTCTCTGTGCCCTGAGGGGTTAGGAGAGTGAAGCCTGAAGATGCCTAATCCCGCCTCACAGGGCTTTGTTAAGTCTGCTGCTGGATGGGAATGGCAGTTGAGTTGCTGTTGAACTCCACTGACACCACTCTGATGGAGAAACTGAAATGCAGCCTCCTTCAGGCCAGCAAGGATGGACTATCAGCTTCCTTGCTTGGCTCACTACCACCATCTGCAGGGGAGTCAGAGTGCTGCCTGCTTCTCCTGGGCTGAGGGTGGGATGAAAGATCAATTTCCTGCCTGGCCCCCCTGAAAACCACAGCAGGTTGGGGGGCAAAGTTTTCCCATTGGTTTTTAATTGGAATAGGGTGGGCATTGCCAATAGGTTTACCTTTGTTTGGTCACCCTTTTGCCAACTCTTAGTTAGAGAGAAGGGTCCACTCGAAGCCTTTCATTCGCTGTGTACTTTTTGGCTTCAGAGCTGGAGGCTCTCCAGGATGCTGGCCAGAGATACATGGAAGGTGATGAGGAGACTGAGGGACTCCTCAGCATGTTGTTCCTCAAATGCCCAGGTGCCTAGCTTGTCCACCTTCTTGTTTCTACCTTTCAGTCTTCCTTTGCTTATCATTGTAATATACTGTCTAGTGTTTTCCAGATGTCCCATTTGATTTTTGATACAGTGATAAAAGCAATTCAGTGGAGCAAGTCAATAAAAATTCAACCATTTCCAACAAGTGGTTTTGAATAACTAAATATTCACATGGAAACAAAGCAAACTTAATTCCTATGTCTCATCAGGTAAAAAAAATTTTTTTGAGAATGATTATAAACCTAAAAACAAAAGCTAAAATGATATAGTCTCTAGAAGACATGAGAGTGTGACCTGGGGTTAGGTGAGCATATCCTAGACAGTCAGAGAAAGCAGCAACCGTGAGAGAAAAAATTGTAAGGTATACTTAATAAAAATTTAAACTTCTCATCAAAATACAACTTTAAGAAAAGGAATGGCAAATATATTCATAAAACATCTATCTGACAAATAATTAATACTCTGGATATACAAAGAATTCCTACACCTCAAGGATAGACAATCCAGTTCTAAAAACATAAAGAATTTATATATATGTGGTGCAAAGGATGATACATGCATGCCCACCAGTCATATCCAAGTACACTTAACACCATTAGCTTCCAGGAAATCAGAAATCAAACCCGAATGAGACGCCATTTAAAATCCCTAGAATGGCTAAAACTAAAAAGGCTGTCAGTACCAAACTTTGGTGAGATTGGAGAACAAGTGAAACTTATGTATTATTAGAGAGTAAAATGGTAAAAGAAATTTGGAAATCTGTGTGGAAGTTTTTTATAAAGTTAAATATACTCTAACTCTACCATCTAACAATTTAGGCATTTACCCAAGAGAAATAAAAACATGTCCACATAGAAACAAAAATGTTCCAGCGTTTTATTCACAGTAGCAGTAAAAGTGGAAACCATGTCAATGTTCATCAGCAGCAAAATAATCAAATTTTTATATGTCTAAATGGCGAACTTATCAATTAACAACAAAAAAATATATACAACATGCAAGAATCTTATAAGTATTATACATTTCCAAAGAAATAAGCCAAATCTAAAGACTGCGTGCTGTGTGATTCCATTTAGTTGAAACCCTAGGACAGGTGAAAGTAATCAGCAAGTAGTTGCTTTGGTGGAAAGCAATTAGATGGGAAGAGCGTGAGGGAATTTTCTGAGATAATGGAAATGTTCTGTATTTTGACATGGTTATGAGTTACCCAGGTGTATGCCTTTTTCAAAGTTCCCAGATTTTTACACTTAAGATATGTGCATTTCACTGTATGTATGTTTTGCTCCCAAAGAAAAAAAAAACTATAATTAAATTTTGAATTAGAAAAATTTCAAATGTTAAGACAATGGGTTGGAAATTCCTGTTGTAACTTGTTGAGGTAAGGTTAGGGTGGAAAAAGTGCATCCTACTAATTTTGACAATGAGAAAAATATCTATTAATCTCATTCCCTCAAAGAGTGCTCTGGGGAAAAAAAGTGAATATACTAAAAAGGATATATGCTAAGAGAGACAAGCACTTTTCAGGTTTGTGTGAAGTTGGTCTTCTCATCCTGAACTCAATCACCTGGTATGGAAATTCTGTTTCTAATGATGATGAAAGTGCCGTCAAGGTTTGGAAGAGGAAAATGCATTTGACCTAGAAGGTGAGTTGGTCCAAAAAAACCGTGAAGAGCCCTGGCCTCAGGAGCTCTTTCCTCCAGAGCCCCTTTCAAATATACTTCAAATGCTCATTTTCACATCTGGAGATAGAAGAGCCATATGCTGTTCAAAGTCTAACTGTATCAAAATCCTGTCTTTGTTATACTGAATAACAACGAAAAACAAAGGATTTTTACTTAGGCCTATGGTTTTTGATTGGATGAAAGACATCCTATGTATACAAGCTGGGGAATACTTCTTTGGGATAATAAAGAATTTTTTGGAATCTCCATTTTCTCAATTAGGGAGTTATTTAGCAGTGAACTTATCTCATGCTTTGGGATGGGTTAGATGATATCCTGAAGGACGTTTTAGCTCTGAGATTCTTAAGCATCTTTTGTTTTTATTTTTCCAATCCTCATAAATATTTGTTGTGATAACTAGAATTCCATTTCTTCTGATAGATACAATTCAGCAGATTTTTTTAGTACTTTGAAGCACCAATGCAAAGATTCATTGTCAAGTGTCACTTAAGACTAAATAGTGTACTATGGAAGTCATAACATAATATTTCAAGGACTGATCTATTTCTTGACATTACTTTTAGCTGGCCTGGCTATATATATTTCCCTCTAGTCCAAATAAAAAACTGAATCTAGATTTAATACTTGAAAAAACTATCAAAATGTGGTACATGCAGCACAATTTTACTTCTAAATGTGTGCTACTACTATATTTTACCCTCTGAATGTGCTACCAGCAAGTTGCAGACAAGTGTGGGCTGTCCCTGAAGGTTTTTTGTTTGTTATATTTTGCATTTTTTTGTTCTTACACAGAACTAGAGCTCATTAATGGTAATAATACTGTATTAGATGATATTGAAATTCAACTTTCCATCATATTCCCATTAAAACTGAAAGTTTCTAGTCAATTTTTTGTTCTTACGAAACATGAAGTTTTTATAAGGCTGAGCTTAGCTTGAACCATTATAACACTGCTCATAATTGTAATAGAAACAGCTATAACCTCTTATAGTTGTTACACTATAGTTAACATGGTAAACTACAGTCATCTGCTAGATCATGAGTAATAAAAATTAGATCGTAGATGTAGCTATTATTATTATTATTATTTTGCTTTTGGGAGAATCGATGTTGTAATATACAAAGTTTATGTGAATGTGAGCTTATAGTGGCAGTGTACTATGTTACAGGCTTAAAATGCTACCATCTTCAGGACCTTCAGGAATATTGTAAATTCTAGAGCATTCTTCAATATTTAATTTTTTAATAGAAGAAAACTTCTTATGATAGAGCATTGCTCTTTAGTAGGATCTAAATCACAGCAGCAGATTTCATGTGAAGATTTTAGTCTGGCCCATAACCTAAGACTTTGCTTCAGAAAGTGCTAGAGGTTGCAAGAGCAAGACGTGAAAACCAGGCTTCCTAAATTCTAAAACTGACATTCCCTTCACCTGCCAGGAGCTTCAGTTTGTTCCCCTCTGGTGACTTGGTTTTCAGCATGAATAAAGCCAGAGTTTTTCTTGTCAGTAACAGAAGAACACTGTTTACAGGATTTCTTTCACTTCTTATTTGTTTTGAATGTCAGAAAATGAGCAAAGTAGTTGTATTAGGTTTTAGGAAGGAAAGTAGCTATTAGGAGAGATTACCAACATAAGGTTTCTTTCTTGTGCAGCAAATCCAGATTCCTATCAATCTGTATTTAAACTAGTGATACAGTAGTCAATTGATGATAATTCTTTAAATGATTGCAAGAAGGTTGATTTTTTCAAGTTGTAATGCACTTAAATGTACAATAACTATGGCAGTGATACAAGCTAAGTACAGTAGAAATAACATAATAAACTACATTTACAACCACTTCAAAGAGCTAACTAGAATTAGAATGATGAAACATAAAACCTAAATTTACTCCTGCAGCTTTAACTTTGTAGAAATGAACTCTGAGCGCTTGCCTAAAGGGTTAACACACCTGATGTGAGATGCTTTTAATTAGATCTACCCACAAAGTAGGTCCCTGACAAAGAAGATCTCAGGAGAAAAAGCAAGCAAGCTTCCTTGGAGCTTATCTTCCACCAGTGTTTTCCAGAGGAGGCCTACAAAACTGCCCAAACTTTCTCCTTTGGAACAAAAACAAGACATACCTTGTTTGTGAAAATAGCACAGTCTTAAAGTGATTTTCAACTCAGTGCAGCATTCATTGAGTACTATTCTGTTAGACACAATGCTTAAGTCTGGACTCCAAATATGAATAAGGCACAATTCTTGGGCTTAGAAAAAAAATGCAATCAATGATGGGAAATGAGATGTTTAGCACTGACTATAAAACGGAGTGATAACCGTGTTTGAAAAAAAGCAAACATGCCTATTTATGGTATCCCTGACGGCCTTGTCAGATGTCATTCATTTAAAGGCTTTTTCCTCTGTCATACTGTTTTTATGCTAACAAGAGGATTTATGAGGCTGTACTAGAGAAAAAAACTGTTAAAGGCACACTTATACAAAGCTAGCGATATCTCCTTTGCCAATAACAAATCTAGGTAATTTTAGTTCCTGATCAATTATGCAAAAAGAAATTGATAGAAAACAGTAGGAAACATAGATGTGAATAATACAGAGTAATTCAAGGAGATGGAAACAGAGAGGATTAATCAGACTTCAAATGGGACTGCTAGCAAAGATGGCTTTGGTCTCATACCATTCCCTTTAGAGCTAGAGAGAACAAAATGATTTTAAGTATTGAAAGTATAAATTGCTTGTATATAGAATTCTCCTTTTCATCCTCAGATTCAATGAAAGGAAAACTATGCCAACGAAAAGCAGGTTTTAGAGTCTCAGACTCTCTGTTATCTTTTATCTGATCTTGTCATGCTTGACTTTCCCTGGCCATTATTCTTCCAAACCCTTGATTCAGGCAGTTTTTCTGAACCCTTCTTCTCAAGTCTGATATGACCTTTATTTTTCATCTTTAAATGAATTGACTCATCAGGAGTCATCCTAAATTAAACATATGAAGAACAGAATACTATATAAATGACAGTCTGGATTTCTGAATGAGCACCAAGGAGAATGTCATTTGAAATAGTCAATGGAAAAGTAGGATTTCCTGTCATAAATCTATCTTGCTGATCAAGAATGAAAATGCCTTTTGCTGGTTTTTATTTCAACTGTGTCTTGACACAGACATTTATTCCCTCTGAGGATTCCAGCCTGCTGCTCAAGTTAGGAGTTCAAGTGTATGAACATTCTGACAGAAGATATAAGTCATTGTCCATAGTACACAAATGACTGACTCCAAATTCGACCTGATTTGGGAATAGGGTCTTTGCAGATATTTTCAGATAAGATGAGGTCACACTGGATTAGGGTGGGCCCCAAATGCAATGACTAGTGTCCTTCTAATAGCCAGAGAGGACACCATGTGAGGACAGAGGCAGAGACTGAAATGCTGCCTCCAAAGCCACGGAATGCGGAGGATTGCTGGCAACCACCAGAAACTGGGAGACAGGCCTGGAATATATTCTCTTCAGAGCCTCCAGGAGGAACGCATCCTACCAACACCTTCATTTTAGACTTCCAGCCTCCAAAGCTGTGAGAAAATAAGTTTCTGTTGTATTAAGCCACCAGTTTATACTAATTTGTTATGGCAGCCCTATAAAACTAATACAGTTCCCGATTACTTTTATAACCCAAATCCCTCAAGCCCTTTAACATCTGGGTAGTTAAAGAGCCACACAGTTAGTAATAACTTAAATTTAATTGGGACTTGCTCATACTTTCTGACGCAAGAGACTCAGGCCCTGTGGAAATATTCTTGCCTCCTCAAAATCAAAACCCTATAATTTCTGGGTATCTCCAGGGAGAGTTTCTCAGGTATGCACAAAGAAGTCTGTTTCTAGTGGATCTTCCCATGACTCCTGTGGCTATTTCCCTCTGTCTGGTACTGTCACTGAAGAACCTAAGGTGTCAAATCTTCAGAGCAGTCCATGGAGGAGGTCCAGAGGGGGGGGAAGTTAAGTCTGTCAAACCCTAATCCTGTTTCACTGAGTTAAAGATATCCTAAGACATAACAGAGTGTAGTTTAAACCAGCTTTTAAAAAGTTTAAGTTATGCCTTTTTCTCTCCCTAGAAACTAAGCAAGGAGCTCTGAAGAAAACAGGGAAATTCAAATAATATCCATCACACTGAATCTATCACTTTCTTCTCCATCAGTTAAGGAACTGAACAGGGTCAGCTCATAATTCTTCTCTTGGCATGAGTTCCCTGAGGTTTTCAATTGTCTAGCAAATGGACCTTGGTCTATCTGCCAGTTCCGGCATGTCTGAATTCTAACAGTGGACGAATGAGATGAAATCCCCACTGCCTGTTTGGGTGATTCCAGAGAAAATTTAACTTTTCCTTTCTTCAAAGAAAATGTTTTCTAGAACATTCTATTATTTTTCATGTTTTTTCCTTACGTGAGATTCTGTAAAGATTCTCATATAATAGTGTTGAGTTTTCCATACCTGTCCTTTTTCCCAAAGGGGGAGCAAACACGGAATAAAAAGAAAGGCCTGCTCTTAAAGAAAAAGAAAAAAGAAGAGCATCCATAATAATAAAACCAAATATTACTCCAGCTAGAAGCTCAGGTGCTGACACGCACTTACTCATTCCAACTACTCTCTGCTGCAGCAAACATGAGAGCTATTGTTACAGATCAGGAAACATTTTCTGTGTAAGGGTCAATCTTGCTGATTTGTTTGCTTACCAGGCTGTACTAGACATGGTGCAAAAATGCTAAAGAGATCACAGTTCTGTACTGATCAAGTACTTTTAATTTTAACTCTAGGATAGGTCTCAAAGCTTATGTATGCACTCGAGGAAGCGCCAAAGCTTTGATCCTATCCTTCTTTTCAGTACCTACAATATTTGATTCTGACCCTCGCTCTTTTTAACTCCAAACTCTAGGCTCTTTGCACTTGGTGAAGTCCTCTTCAGGGCTGGAGTCTCATTTTCCCCTAATGGATCCACAGAGTTCTTCCAAAAGTTTATGCACAGAGCTTCTCCTTGTTCACACTTGAAAATGAGGTTGTTTGAAGGGTTTTGGCACCTTTCATTTCTACTTTTCTCCCTATTCCTCATCTTGCTTCCTCAGTTCTGGGTGCCTGAATTCTCACTTTCTGTCTCTCAGACTCATCTAGAAGAACTGCCTGATTGCCTTTCCTTTTTCCCCAGGACATGCTGTCTTGCATAGCCAGGAGGCAATGGAATACATAAGCTTTATGCTTGCCTATAATTCCTAAGGCCCAGCTTCCTCCAAATTTGGAGGTAGAGAAAAGCCAGGAGAAATGGTACCTTAGAAATGAGCAGAAGAGGAAATTTTTATAATGCACTGTTTCCTAAAGATTTAGATTTGTCGTCTAGCAAGTCTTTCTAATTGGCTAGACAAATCATAAATGCAGGGTACAAAAGTCCCTGCATATTCAGCAGCACCTAATTCTGTCCAAACACCAACTTCTCCTACCATCAGTGGACTGTATGGTGGCTCAATGCAGGGATGTAATTACTTTCACTGAAGCAAAGTAAATGACAACAGTTAGATGATTAATCTAATCCTAATGACTATTTTGTAATATTACTGAGAACTGCCTAAAGAGAATCATTTACTGAAACAATAGCATAAATGATGAAAGGTAGTGAGGATCAAAGGAAAGGTTAATTTTCTAATGAAACGTGTCTGGTGAGTAAACCCAAATACACAATTCTTCTTCCTCCTTGTTGAGCAAGGGTGATGGGTTTTATCACAACCTTATAGAAGTCATCACATCTCAAATGGATTGGATTTTTTTTTTCTGGGGCTTTGTCTTCTAGGCTCTGCTTCCTCTATGGCCACTTCTGGATATCAGCCTACTATTGAACATTAGCCTTGGAAAATATAGTGGGTAAAGAATTATGACAGAAGACCCAGATTCTACCATGCACTGTACTCAATACAGTGACTCTGTACTGAGTCAACTTAACTAAGCTAAACACAGTTTTTCTGGAATTCCGCTGCATGATTCTGTCTTTGCACAGCACACAGGAGATATCCTGCACAAGATTTCAAAGATGAAAATGAGGTAGCTCTGAAGGTTGGTGCAGGACACCAGACACTTTAGCTCATGCACAAATGCATGTGCAAATATGTGGTGAAGACACCAGCTTTTCCTGTGTACCCATGGCATTGAGGTTGGACATGGTAAGAGACAGACATGAGTTCAGTTTGTCTTCCTAAGTCCCAGTTGCCATTCCATGTCTTCTTCCATCCTTGCAGGCTCCAGTTCCTCCTTGCTCTCATCCACATCTAGTTTTCCAACTGTGCACCTGGCTAACCTACAGTGACCTGAGGCTCAATACTAAACCCAGAAACTGGTTATACAGGCTGCTCCAGCAGCTCACCAAATTGTATAATAGATAAAATATTCTCTGTTCTGCTGCTATAAGATTCATATAAGCCTATTCTAAGTACATAGGTTTGCCTTAATTTCTAGAATAAGGATACATATTTGCTTTATATTCATCCCAATTCCTTTGTGATAATCAGTGAGGTCTGTTTTATCTAGGAATAAAATAATTATTACTTTAATGGAAGTTTTTAAAGGCTCAAATTAATTTTAAGACTTCCAAAGAAGTGCCCTGAGCAATTTCCTTGACACATGCACATAATATTGAACATAATTCAGGAAGATAATGACAAACTAGGGAGGTGTCTGGAAATGCAAAAGATTATTCAGTTGAAAGACTGTTTTTCTTATATCAAATTTGAAGAAATATGAAAACTAATTTCATTCATATTTTGATTTCTGACATTATAAGACAGCCATTTTTCCTAGTTTTTTTTCCAGGGCTTTCTGGAAATCAATCAAAATCAACAAAATGAGATCTTCATACTTTTAGAAGTCAGGATATGCACAAATAAAAGGTCCTCTCTGCATGGTATGTGATTTGCACTATGTCATGTTTGCTGAATCAGTAAATGAATGAATGAATGAACCAATCAATCTGATCATGGTCTGCACATATTGGTCCCTTCTTACATTGTAAGAGCAGAGAAGTAGCATCTACCTTCTGTTAAGTTCCTACCTAATTTTTAGGTAGAAACTTTGCCTTTTTCCACAGACTTGCTTTAGTTAACGTGGTAGACTTAGGGTAGAGACTAAGGAAAAAATGCACCAAGTGGTGCTCTGGTTAACAAATTAGGCCAAAAGGCTGAGAGAAGCAATGTATTTTCTTTATTTTATCCTTTAATTACATCTACTAGGATTCATCAATGGCTTCTATTTGAAAATATAAAATACTGAGATGAGAGGCTACACTACACAACTATGTGCATCTGTTGAGCTGAAGAATTTGATGAGTATGAACCAAGAATATTTTAAAGTCAAGTAACTTTTGGATGAGAAAGATAAAGATCTTCCCTAGTGCCAATTCCTCTAACTACCTGGATTTTTCTTATTTTACGTAATGTGAGAAAGTCAGAGCCATGGAAGACTTTAGTCATCCCTTAATTAAACTTGTATGTAGATCTGGTTCTGGCCAATTGCACTAGGCTATCAATCAGAAATGAAAGTGTATGCTCATTAAAAGAGTAAAATTCAAGAGTCTTCAGTTTCAATTTGTACTCTATGTTCCTGTTGTGATACCAAGGTGGTTGTGATGGAGGATGGTAGTGAAATTACATTGGAGTGTACCTGTAACCCAAGAGTTTTCTGTAATGACATATCATTTAAAGACTTTTTTAAGGACTGAGCAGTACTTCAGCTACTTAATGGCTTTATTTTCATATAAAAGCCCAAAACTCAAGTCAGCTTTTCAAATAAAAATGACTACAGTGGAAAAGAACAAAATTTTGTCTTGATGACCTAATGTGTTATAAATTTCTTTATATGATGTTTTGTTTTTCGTTACATAGAAATTAGATCAAGATTATGGGAATTTCATAGTAATCAGGATCACATTTTTAGCCTGTTAATATTAAGCAGCCACAATGTTCCCCCTTGCACCTGTTATAATGAACATATTACTCCAATGAGATATTTGTGCTAAGTGATAGGTATAATGAAATGTCTTAAATTTCAGGTCCTTTATGGGGGCAAAGAAGTCAGTTGCATAATGGAAAAAAATCTTCAGAGCAGAGGTGAGATAGCTCACTCAAAAGTCATACCATTTAGTGTAACTGATAAAATATCCCTTGTTTTAATAGGGAATGGTTAGAAATGGGCACTAGCTGAGCAGAACAGAGAGCAGACTCCACATACACAGAAGTTAGATCATTAGACTATGGTCCAAACATTTTAGGAGAGCAGGAAGGCCAAAGAGGTGATGGCTAAGATACCCTAGTGCCATGTCATCTGATGCTTAAAAGTCCATGATACAGTCATTTAAAAAATACTATAATATTAAAAAATTTTTTTACTTAAGTATTGTTGCTATACAATATTATATTGGTCTTAAGTATACAACAAAGTGATTCAGTAGTTACACACATTATTGAATCCTTACTCTCAACTAGTATAGTTACTGTCAACATAGAAAGATGTTACAGAACCACTGACTATATTCTCCATGCTGCACTTCCATCCCCATGATGACTGATTGAGGTTTGGTGCCCCTTTATCCCCCTCACCCTCTCCACCCACCCACTCCAAGCCCTTCCCCATGGTAACCACCAGTCACTTCTCAGTGTCTGAGTCTACTGCTGTTTTGTTCCTTCTGTTTTGTTCTTAGATTCCACATATAGTACTTTCAGCCCAAGGTGAGAAGTGGATTCCTCAAAATTTTTTCTAGTAGATGCAGGCTTCATGGTTAAGAAACTTAAGACCTTATTTAAAAAATATGATTAAGCCACAATCATTGCATCAGTTTTAAAACATAGCCCCAAATTCATTGAGAGGCAGGGTCTCTCTATGTCCTCTTCATATGAATTTGGGAGAAATTGTGACTACAAGAGACTTGATGGTGTGTGACTCCTGAGGCTGGGTCAGAAAAGGGAATGAAGCTATCGCCTTGCTCACTGGAGCACTTGCATAAGAGCCCTAAGGTTGCCATGCTGCGAGGAAGCCCAAATAACTGATGCAGAAATCACATGGACCAGTCCCGAGGCTGCATGAGAGGCCCGGCGGGCCCGCAGCTGCTCCAGCTCCCTTCCTGCTCAGCTCCAGCCACCATCCAAGGGCAGCTTCATGAGAGACAGCAACATAGATCTGTGCTGCCATGCACTCAGCGAATTCCTGACCCACAGAAACTGTGAGACACAACAAAAGGCAGCGACAGGGAACCAGAAGCAAGTTTGGTACCTTGAAGTGGACTGGATCTATAACACTAACCTAAAACAGCTGCCACTGGCCTTGGGCACACATGGGGGGCAGGAGCTCAGTGGACTTAAGGAAGCTAAATGCAAGCAGGACAGGCCTCAAGGAGGTTGTTAGTAAGGGCTTAAAGGACATGGAGAAAAATGTTATTTGAAGCCAGAGCAAAGGAGATTCATTTCAGGTAGCATAATATTCAGCAAGACTCTTAATTATGGTAATATTGAAAATAAAAAACGTAGGTCATGAACTGATGAATCTGGCTAGGACTTTGGGGTAGGATACTGGAAGTGTGAACTCTTTCAGCCATGCATGGTAAGCTATAGACGTGGATAGATGAACCACAAAACCTAACTACTCAGTTTCAATTAAAATTTGGAGGATCCAGAGCTTGCTGCATTGTAAAATAAAATCATTTCTCACTTCTAGTCTCTCCAAATGGCAAAACTGAAATAAAACAGTGCTTAAAATAAGAAATGGCTTCAGGGCAAAGACCAAATCCAAACGGGCCTGTAAGATTCCTTGATAAGACAGAAGAAAAATTCAACTTTGTGCACCATAAATTCTTTCAAACAGACAGAAAAGCCTTTTAAAGATTTTAAGAGCATGACTGGCAGACAGACTCCCACCCCCCACCCTCCACTGTTAAACAATAAGTCCCCAAGAATCTCAGGAGTGTTTTCCATGGAAGCTTCACAGGGAACTCAAGGTAAAAAAAAATTTCTCTCAAACAGATTTGTCGGTTTGATATCTGTCTAATGGAATCATTTATAAATTGCCATACAGAAAGCCTATATCATTTTTAAAGTAATTGCATGTGTATGGACAGAACAGGATAAAGCCTAGGCAAAATGCAAAATAGCCTTGGATCTTTGAATCTCCACAGGCAGGAGACAGTCTGAGAAAATGACTTGATTGCATGCAAAGCCTCCTTATTATGGGAAAGAAAGGGAAAGTCAAGTGCAGAACCAAGATCCCCCAAGATGGAACAAAGGACTCTGGAGCATCAGTGCCAGGAAGCAGAACCGGCTCCCAATTAAGGAACTGGAAACATGTGTCTGGCTGGGTTTCAAAACATCAGTAACCTTTGTGCCTACCATTTCTGACTCCTTCCTTTTTTGAATATATATCTGTGCCTAAACCATTTATCCTATGCCTATCCTGCCTATCCTACCAGTGTATATTGAATGTGTAAGAGGCAGGTAACTTTTAACTCATACATCTTAAAATTGAGAGGAACAACATCTGAGATGCGTCCAAGGAGACTAACCTAGGAAACTTCATGCCCATTTGTAATGACATGCTGGTCCTCAAGCCCGACCCTGATGCTGTAATGAGATAAAATTTGTGGAAACTATTAGGAGAGACTGACTGTATTTTGAATGTGGGGATAATGCAAATAACTTTTGGCCAAAGTGCAGAATGTGGAGATTTTGAAATATGACCCCCATGTTATTTGACACTCCTCCCACTGAGAAGGGGGTTCTATACTGCCTCCCTTTAAATCTTGGAAGCCATGTGATTAGGGCAGAAGTACTATTATGTGACTACTGAGGACCATTCAGGAAGGACTCCTGCTTGTTCACAAGTACTTTCATTCTGAGCCCTGAGCTGCCCTAAGCAGCTGCCATAAACAGTCCAGCTGCCGCGAGTTTGCCAGAGCTGCGAGGAAGCCCAGCGTAACTCACACAACCAAACAAAATGGAGAAGCTCTGGGACTGTGTGATGAGAGAGAATGAGAGGCCTCCCCATTCTCTAGATGTTCCAACGCTCCATTGCTCCAGCTCAGCCATTGTCTGATGGCTACTTCACGGCAGAGCTCGAACTAGGACAGCACAGTCCAGTCCCTCTCAAAGTTCTAGCCACGAGAGCTGGTGACAACATGATTGCTGCGGATTAAAGCACTCAGTCTTGGGATAGTTCGTTACATGGCAATAAACAACCAGAATGGCCACAGAGGATCAAATGATTGCCTTTTATTTGCTGCCCACTAAAATGTAGAAGTGTTACTAATTCACTTAATGAAGAGACTATCAATTATACTATCTTAAACTAGCAATAGTAATTTTTATCCAGTTACTTTTCATTTATTACACATTGCTTACTGAAACTTGGCAGGATTTCCCCTCTACTGTGCTTCAGTGTGGTGCTGTTTTTTTTGCACCTTGTAGAAATACACAAACCATAGATATATCTTCATGCTTATGTTTCTCCATGCAAACACTTAGTGACTTCCTCATTTGTATGTATTAATATCTGATTCAGGTTCCAGGTCTCAGAGATAGAAACTTAGAGGTTTTATTTATTTATTTATTTATTTATTTATTTATTTATTTATTTATTCTATTAGGGTACATTAATATACAACCTTATGAAGATTTCACATAAGCAATATTGTTATCATTACATTCACCCATATTATCGAGTCCCCCACTGAACCCCACCACAGTCACTGTCCATCAGCGTGGTAAGATGTCACAAAGTCACTACTTGTCTTCTCTGTGATACACTATCTTCCCTGTGACCCGCCACACCATGTGTGCCAATCATAATACTCTTTAATCTCCTTCTCCCACCCTCCCCATCTGCCCACCCCAACCCCTCCCCTTTGCTAACCTCTAGTCCCTTCTTGGAGTCTGTGAGTCTGCTGTTGTTTTGTTCCTTCAGTTTTGCTTTGTAGTTATAATCTACAAATGAGTGAAATCATTTGGTACTTGTCTTTCTCCACCTGGCTTATTTCACTAAGCGTAACACCCTCTAGCTCCATCCATGTTGTTGCAAATGTAGGATTTATTTTCTTCTTATGGCTCAATAATATTCCATGGTTTATATGTACTACATGTTCTTTATCCATTCATCTACCAATGGACATTTAGGTCGTTTCCATATCTTGGCTATTGTAAATAGTGCTGAGATAAACATAGGGGTGCATATGTCTTTTCGAATCAGGGATCTTTGGTTTTCTTTGGGTAAATTCCTAGGAGTGGAATCCCTGGGTCAAATGGTGTTTCTATTTTTAGCTTTTTGAGGAACCTCCATATTGCTTTCCACAGGGGTTGAACTAATTTACATTCTCACCAGCAGTGTAGGAGGGTTCCCTTTTCTCTGCATCCTCACCAGTATTTGCTATTCCTAGTCTTTTCAATGTTGGCATCCTAACTGATATGTGGGGATATTTCATTGGGGTTTTAATTTGCATTTCCCTGATGATTAGTGATGTGGAGCATCTTTTCATGTGCCTGTTGGCCTTCTGAATTTCTTCTTTGGAGAAGTGTCTGTTTAGATCCTCTGTCCATTTTTAATTGGGTTATTTGCTTTTTGGGTGTTGAGGTGTGTGAGTTCTTTATATATTTTGGATGTTAACCCCTTATCGGATATGTCATTTATGAATATATTCTCCCATACTATAGGATGCCTTTTTGTTCTACTGATGGTGTCCTTTGCTTTACAGAAGGTTTTTGGTTTGATGTAGTCCCATTTGTTCATTTTTGTTTTTGTTTCCCTTGCCCAAGGAGATGTGTTCAGAAAAAAGTTGCTCATGTTCAAGAGATTTTTGCCTATGTTTTCTTCTAAGATTTTTATGGTTTCATGACTTACATTCAGGTCTTTGACCCATTTTGAGTTTACTTTGTGTATGGAGTTAGACAATAATCCAGTTTCATTCTCTTACATGTAGCTGTCCAGTTTTGCCAACACCAGTTGTTGAAGAGAACTCAGAGGTTTTTAATGGAAAAGACACTGAAATATTTACAAGTAGTTTCTCAATAGAAGAGTCCTGAATTTCAAGTGTACTAAATCTGAAATCCTGGAAAGTGAGAAATAGAGTTTTTTTTTTTTTTATAAGCTAGTCTTGCAGAAGAGATATACAAGGTTATAAAAAGATTGATGAATCATGACTAATAAAGATTGCAAAGTTTATCTCTCTAAATTGTGAAAACTAGGATTCCCAAATCTCCATAGCTTCAAAGAACCCATAACTATTTCCCCATCTCGCCAGAGCAAAATAGGGAACAGATATCAGATGGATGTCTCAGAGGCACATGCTGATGAAAGGAGATGCAGCTCTGCAGGGGTTGTGGGATGGCCACACTCACCTGGGGGTGGGGGGAAGTCTATGTGCTTTCAGGCTAGTATGGTGCAGTAACCATGCTTCCTGAAATGCATCTGCCCCATTGAAAGGGTGCGATAGTAGGTGATGTGGGTCTGTCTCCCCAAAAAGCAAACAGGAAGAGGCAAGAGAAGAACATTCCTGATGGCACAACTCTAGCAGGTCTGTGAAGACTCAGGGTGATGAATATAGCAGAAGAGTGGGCAGGGGTGCAATCCACAGAACAAGGGTAAGTGGGGCGTTTGTGAGGTTAGTATGAAGCAGTGACGAGGAGCGTTTCTGAAGCCCTTCCTACCTTAGTTGTCTGCCATTGAACAGAAAGAATATCTGGAGTGGGATGACAGTGAAGCAGGGGCCTGTGAGTTCTACCCATGAATCTAAATGTTACTTTAAGAGGAGAGGCAGGAGTGTTGCAAATTGCTTAAGAGTGATTACTTCTAACCCCTAGACTTCCTTGCTAGTTTAGGAAATTCTATGACACTAATACATTGAGAAAATGACAGTTTTTCCTTCTTGCTTTCTTAATGGCACTAGAGGAATAGACGGAAAATCCATGGGGGAAAAAAAAACAACAAAGGGAAAATATTGGGAAACATGCACCCAGATCACGGGTCCTTTACCAGCAACATTCACAGTTGTCTCTTACCAGCTTGACCGAAAGCTAGTGGGGAGACTTGCTTTCTTGTTTGATGGTGAATAGTTCTTTTAGGTTCCTTTATGATGTTTTTCTTGTTATTCTACTGTGCCTTAGATGTATATAGCAGTTTATGTCCACTGTGCTTAAAATATTAAACAAGTCATCTCATTTATCTTCAATCCCTGGAATTTTATACCCCTGTGAAAATTTCCTAGTCAGATTCTATAAACTCAAAGAGGTACATTTGGGTACATTCACCCAAGGGGCTTTTAGATGATGAGAACTGTCAGCAACTATTTTTAGAACAGAGGAATGCAGTATTCTAAAAATAAGGATTCCATTAACCAGAGCCCTCTGCATGGCTGAAAGCAGGCTTTGGAGCTGAAATCATCAGCAGGAATTGGATAATCCCTGAATTGGAAAGACCATGTAGTGGCGTGGGAACTGACAGTCACCCTTGGGAGTTGGTAAGTGAAGCAGATGTTTCCAAAGTTAAAGGCATATTCTGCCTTATTTTTCTATACTGACAGTACAGGGAAGCGGGTATATCACTTTCACAGTGGTCTCTAAAGCTAGCTGTATACTATGATCTGACTAATTAGCAATAAGGAAGCTAGACATCTTGGTAAGTTTGGATCTTAATGAAAATCCAGGACTGGATGACATTTATGAATTTTACTTCAGTGGTGTTGCATATTTTTGTGTTTCTATAAGTCTTCTTGAGCTTTGTTCAGAAATGCAGTTCAGTCATTGAGAACACTTTGATCTCTTCAGGTCATCTTTTTAAGACTTGTTGGGCTGGAACCACAGCATTCTTTAGTCTAGAGCTAATTATTCCTCAATACTGAGGGGCAAGACACTTCTGACGACTTTCCCCAGTGCCCTGTGAAATGTGGTGTTTTCCAGTCTGGGGAATGGAGCAGGCACTGTTGCTGGCCCTTTGTGAGTGGACCATCCTGCCCCCTCTAATCCTTTCAGCTCATTCTATCCCCAGCCTCAGGTAATTTCTCCATGTGGATCTACAGGGTTCTTTGGGCTGCTCTCTTCTTCCTGGTCTTTCCCGTGAACTGTAGTTGCTTTAGTTTCCTGGACTCGCAGATCCATTCCAGTTGAGTTCTCCAAGTAAAGTCCCGTTCATCCCAAGTCTTGAGTGGAAAGGGTGGTGGTAGTGGTATGCAGGACTGTGCTGTTTAAAACTGGGCAAGTCCCAGGCACGCTGGGTCAAGGTGGTCACCCCATCCCCAGGCGCTGCCCTGTTTTCCATCTGGTGTTACTGCAGCCTGGAAACCCTCAGGACAGTAAACTGGGGCATCTATTGGGTTAACATCTTTGTCCCCAGTTTCTTAGGGATCACTGTCCTGCATTGCCTGATACCCAGGGTCTTAAAAACCATTGTCCCTTATTTTGTCCGTTTATTTTTTCCTCCTTCGACTGTTTCAAGTGGGTAGTAAATCTTCCATTTCAGCTGGAAGGGAAACTCATTCTCTCTTGATTTCATTTTATCAGGTTTTCTTCCCTCTCTCTTCCCTGAGAGTGCTCTATTCAAAGCCACCAATGGGCTACACACTGCAGAAATCCAAGGGCCAGTTCTCAGGTTTCACCTTACTTAACTAATCAGTCGTACTTAACAGTTGATTACTCATTGTCTTCACACCTTTTCCCCTTAGCTACTGGAATATAATTCTCTTGGTTTCCCTTTAATGTTACTCCTTCTTAGTCTCCTTTGCTGAATCATCCTCTCGTTCCTAACCTCTAAATGTTATAAAGCCCTGAGCCTCAGTCCTAGGACATCTCCTGGTCTCTCTCCACTCATTCTCTGGGTGATCTCATCAAGTCTCAGTTTTAGGTGTCTTTGAACACTAACTCCTAATTTATATCTCTAGCCTTCCCAACTTGTATACATTCTCAACTGCCTACTCAAAATTTACACGTGGAAAAGGCACCTCGAATTTAGTATTTTTGAAACCAAACTCTTAATTTTCCCCTGTCCCTGAAACTGCTACTTCCAGATCCAACTTTTTCTTAGTAAATGGTAACTCTGTTCTTCTGATTGCTTAGTCCAAAGCCTTACCATCATTTTTGACTACTTTTTTTCACACTTCTAATCTGTCAGCAAGTTTAGGCAGTTCTGTCTTCTCATGGTCTTTTCCCTTGCATCCTCTTCAAGTCATCATCATCTCTTACCTGCATTATTGCAAGAGCCTCCTAGCTAGTCACTCTGTTCACACTTCTGTGTATATTTTTCACATGGCTTCTGAATTATTAATTTCAGAATGTGAACTGGATTGTCTCACTCCTTCACTTTGACTTCCAAGTGACTATGTAATCTAATAGAGTATCACAAAGGCCACCATTCTTCCTTTCTCTCTATTCCATCTACAAAGGCTCCTTATTTTCCTGAAATGTGTAAAGCATGCTCCTGCCTTCAGATCTCTTGCCACTGTGACCTACCTTTCCTCTGCCTGGAGCACTCACCTTTGAGATGGCAGGCTCACTCCATTATTTCCTCCAGGTCTCAACTCAAACGTCACATTACCAAAGAGTCTTTTCTGACCACGTGATATGAAAGCACCCTCTCCACCACAGTCCCTTTTATCTCCTTTAAGTATTTTATTATATTGTATTTTTCTTTATAGCACATATCACTATATGGCATGTTAAATTAAATATCTATCGATTTCCTACTTTTTGCACTGGATTATTCAAAGAGAGGAGGGATATTGTTTGCAGGTACATGCCTAGTACTGGTCACAGTAGATACTCAATAGGTATTTGTTGAGTGAGTGTAACTCTGTACTTATGGACACTTCCACTCTATCACATGAAACAATGTAGCTGATACAAAGTGAGTCCCTGTTACCAGGTAACTTTTCATGTCAGCTGTAGCAGCTTTCTTCTGAGGCTCTCTGAAGTGTTCTTGAAGGATAGTAGTTAGTTAAGCCTTATGAATGCGTGTCTTTTATTGCTTCTTGGAGCATCAAAATACATAAAACAATTCAAAGAACCATCATACAGAAGGACTTTCTTCTCATTATTCCAAGGAAAGGAAAAGTTTCTTCCAGCTGAGTAAAGTTTGACCTTTAGGTTTCCAGGGGGTGAAGAAAGATATTATTTTCAGCTATTTTCTAATGTTTTGATTAGGGAAAATTGGTCCTGTTCCTTCCAAAAGAGTTATTCACCTGGACACATGCTGAAAGAATTCTTTCAATGACACAAAAGTCATACATTTTCCTGATCTGGTTTCAAGCAGAACAAGATGTTATACTTTTTCTGCTTCAGGAAACACAACCCCATCAACCTGATTCCATTCCTTTTATCTCCAAAACTATTCTTTCAATTTAGGCCTTATAATTTGTGAAATGTTAAATTTGAATAGTTGTTATTACTTTTTGGTTAACGAAAATCTTCCTCCTTAATTTTAGCGATAGAATTTTTCACCAAGACTTATTTTATAATACTTTAACAAGAATTCTCTGGGCCAGGGATGGTACAGGTTGTTCTGTTTTAATGGATGATTTTGCTCCATCTCTCATAGAGGTGGTTTCAAAACAGTGATTGTAAAGGCTGACGGATTCAACTACCTAATCACATACCCTTTCACAATTACACCTACAGGAGAACTTTCAGAGTAAGAAACATTTTGTCTTTTATATATATATTTATAGATATACCTATTTTTTTGTATATGGCATATTTCCAAATGGTAGAAGGAGCTAATCATCTTAGAGCATATATATAATAGTTGAATAAGAGGCTGATTAAAATTTAGTTCTCTGTAAGGAATTATCACTTATAGTCTCATAATTATAGGTAAATGTCACTTTAATACAGAACTATTTTACTTTTAGAAACCATATTCTCATCTAATTTAATTTTCTCTCCATCTAAGTCTTTAAGGAAGCTAGCATAAGATATCATTATTCCTATTTTACTGAGAGGAAAACAGATTCAGCTAGGAAAAGTGATTTTCCCAAGGTTATATAATTAGTCCGTACAATTTACAAGTGGTTATGGCACGTGGTTTTGTTTTGTATAATACGCAGAAGAGGTAAGCAGAGGAAGCACAGGAACGTAGCAGTAGTTGTAAGAACCTCTCCAATGAATCACAGGACTGCCTCTCAGGCTTCAGTTAGTCATCAACATTATCATCCTTTGCTTGGGTGAAAACAAGGAAGCATTTATAAGACCTTTTTGCCTTTGCCTCAGTAAGACTTACTGACTACATTAGGTAAAAAGCCAAAGGAGAATTGTCGAGCTTTGTAATGTGAATGTTTGCCTCTCTCTAGTTTCTCTGGGAAGGAGAAACCACCCCAATTAGTTGTGGCCACTTTCCTCTTCTCCAGACTATAAATACAGAATCACAAGCTGGTGGTTCATGAGCCAGTGCTAGCCCTGAAATGTGTCTGCTGGGCATGTCATAGTCCCTCACACTCCATGTTTTATTACACCCACGGCTCTACAGGGATGCATCTCCCGTGTGGCCCCTGAACTCATCACTGCTGCTCTCTGCTTTACCTCACTGGGTCGCAGATCCTCTCTCCCTCACCTTTATTTTACCTGTGACTAGGGTCAACGCCAGACTGTTGACTGCACCTCAATTAGGAGACTCCATTGCCACTTTCTATAAACATCAGCTAAAATGTCTCCCTCTAGCTTTACAGAATGCTCTTTCTGAACAAAAGTTATTTTTAGAAATGCAACCCAGTGATTTTTTTAAAGTAAAGTTCAAATTTCCATTTTATTTAGAAGCCATAGGGACATTATGGCTGAGGAAATGCATTCTTCAGCCAAGGAACTGGATCATATTGTCCTTACAAATGACAGTGGGTATTTTGCTAGAGTAAGGATAGTAAAATTAGACTTGTCATTCTTGTTTAATTATCTGAGAAGAAAATGTATAGCATGATGTCGCTGGCTCAGGCTCACAGACCTGTGCAAAGAAGCGAGAAGGCTCCATATTCAGGGCAATGTGGCCTTAGTGCCTATTTTGGGCAAGGTCACTATTCAAGGTCACAATCTCAGTCTTTGCTCCAGAAACATGTTGTAATATGTGGAGATTTTAGCATCTTTTTTAGATCTGTCCATTATTTCTTTCTGTATCTAAATCTCCCAAAATACAGTGAGTCCTGAATGACTCTTTGCTGTATCAAACTTACCTTAGAGTAAATAACCACTCAAAATAGGCCTTGAGCCTATACTTTATTCTAGACATTGCCTTAATATCAGCACTGATGTGTTGGAAGAAAACACAGCAGTTTGTTGTAAAAAGATTTGTCATCAGGGCAGGGGAAATTTCATGCAAGATTAAGAGAGACCCAAATAGAATTGGAGCCTTGGAGGGCACCCTTATTTAAATGCTTAAAAAAAAAAAAGAACTCTGAAAGTTTAACAATATACATTTTGCTCATTGTCATGGTTGCAGTTACTTTCACAATATACTTTTCTATATAAAGACATGATTTTTTTATTTTTTATTTTGGTATCATTAATCTACAGTTCAATGTGCAACATTATGGTTACTAGACTCCCCACTTCATCAGGTCCCCCCCACTTACCGCATTACAGTCACTGTCCATCAGCATAGTGAGAAGCTATAGAATCATTACTTGTCTTCTCTGGGTTGTACAGCCCTCCCCGTGCCCCCCAACATTACGTCTGCTAATCGTAATGCCCCTTTTCCCTCTTGTCCCACCCTTCCCACCCATCATGCCCTGTCCCTTTCCCTTTGGTAACTGTTAGTCCATTCTTGGGTTCTGTGAGTCTGCTGCTGTTTTTTTCTTTGCTCTTAAGCTGCACATATGAGTGAAATCATTTGATACTTGTCTTTCTCCGCTTGGCTTATTTCACTGAGCATAATACCCTTTAGCTCCATCCATGTTGTTGCAAATCGTAGGATTTATTTTCTTCTTATGGCTGAATAATATTCCATTGTGTATATGTACCACTTCTTCTTCATCAATTCATCTACTGATGGACACTTAGGTTGCTTCCATTTTTTGGCTATTGTAAATATTGCTGCAATAAACATAGGGGTGCTTCTGTCTTTTTCGAATTGGGCTGCTGCATTCTTAGGGTAAATTCCTAGGAGTGGAATTCCTGGGTCAAATGGTATTTCTATTTTGAGTTTTTTGAGGAACCTCCATACTGCTTTCCACAACGGTTGAACTAATTTGCATTCCCACCAGCAGTGTAGGAGGGTTCCCTTTTCTCCACATCCTTGCCAACATTTGTTGTTGTTTGTGTTTTGGATGTTGGCCATCCTCACTGGTGTGAGGTGATATCTCTTTGTGGTTTTAATCTTCATTTCTCTGATGATTAGCGATGTGGAGCATCTTTTAATGTGCCTGTTGGCCATCTGAATTTCTTCTTTGGAGAATTGTCTATTCATGTCCTCTGCCCATTTCTTAATTGGATTATTTGCTTTTGCTTGTTGAGGTGTGTGAGTTCTTTATATATTTTGGATGTGAACCCATTATCGGATATGTCATTTATGAATATATTCTCCCATACTGTAGGATGTCTTTTTGTTCTACTGATGGTGTCCTTTGCTGTACAGAAGCTTTTTAGTTCAGTATAGTCCCACTTGTTTATTTTTGCTTTTGTTTCCCTTGCCTGGGGAGATATGTTCATGAAGAAGTCACTCATGTTTATGTCCAAGAGATTTTTGCCTATGTTTTTTCTAAGAGTTTTATGGTTTCATGACTTAATTCAGGTCTTTGATCCATTTTGAGTTTACTTTTGTGTATGGGGTTAGACAGTAATCCAGTTTCATTCTCTTACATGTAGCTGTCCAGTTTTGCCAACACCAGCTGCTGAGGAAGCTGTCATCTCCCCATTGTATATCCTAGGCTCCTTTATCATATATTAATTGACTGTATATGTTTGGGTTAATGTTTGGATTTTCTATTATGTTCCACTGGTCTGTGGGTCTGTTCTTGTGCCAATACCAAATTGTCTTGATTACTGAAGCTTTGTAGTGGCGCTTGAAGTCTGGGAGCATAATTCCCCCTGTTTTATTCTTCCTTCTCAGGATTGCTTTGGCT
The DNA here is from genome assembly GCA_032199065.1 of Smutsia gigantea. Taxonomy (NCBI): domain Eukaryota; kingdom Metazoa; phylum Chordata; class Mammalia; order Pholidota; family Manidae; genus Smutsia; species Smutsia gigantea. The sequence continues at coordinate 66,187 of JAVSCE010010286.1, forward strand.
GTTCGGGGTCTTTTGTGGTTCCATATGAATTTTAGAACTATTTTTCCCAGTTCATTGAAGAATGCTGTTGGTATTTTGATAGGGATTGCATTGAATCTGTAGATTGCTTTAGGTAGTATAGCCATTTTGACAATGTTTATTCTTCCTAGCCAAGAGCATGGGATGAATTTCCACTTGTTAGTGTCCTCTTTAATTTCTCTTAGGAGTGTCTTGTAGTTTTCAGGGTATAGGTCTTTCACTTCCTTTGTTCAGTTTATTCCTAGGTATTTTATTCTTTTTGATGAGATTGTGAATGGAATTGTTTTCCTGATTTCTCTTTCTTCTAGTTCATCTTTAGTGTATAAGAAAGCAACCAATTTCTGTGTGTTACTTTTGTGTTCAGCAACTTTCCTGAATTCAGATATTAGTTCTAGTAGTTTTGGAGTGGAGTCTTTAGGGTTTTTTATGTACAGTATCATGTCATCTGCAAATAGTGACAATTTGACTTCTTCTTTACCAATGTGGATAGCTTGTATTTCTTTGTTTTGTCTGATTGCCATGGCTAGGACCTCCAGTACTATGTTGAATAACAGTGGGGAGAGTGGGCATCCCTGTTTTGTTCCCGATCTTAGATGAAAAGCTTTCAGCTTCTCGTTGTTATGTATGATGTTGGCTGTGGTTTTGTCATATATGGCCTTTATTATATTGAGGTACTTGCCCTCTATACCCATTTTGTTGAGAGTTTTTATCATGAATGGATGTTGAATTTTTTCAAATGTTTTTTCAGCATCTATGGAGATGATCATGTGGTTTTTGTTCATCTTTTTGTTGATGTGGTGGATGATGTTGATGGATTTTCGAATGTCGCACCTTCCTTGCATCCCTGAGATGAATCCCACTTGATCATGGTGTATGATCTTCTTGATGTATTTTTCAATTCGGTTTGCTAGTATTTTGTTGAGTATTTTTGCATATATGTTCATCAGGCATATTGGTCTGTAATTTTCTTTTTTGGTGAGGTCTTTGCCTGGTTTTGGTATTAGAGTGATGCTGGCTTCATAGAATGAGTTTGGAAGTATTCCCTCCTCTTCTATTTTTTGGAAAACTTAAGGAGAATGGGTGTTATTTCCTCTCTATATGTCTGGTAAAATTCAGAGATGAATCCATCTTGCCCAGGGGTTTTGTTCTTAGGTAGTTTTTTGATTAGGGATTCAATTTCATTGCTGGTAATTGGTCTGTTTGGATTTTCTGTTTCTTGCTTGGTCAGTCTTGGAAGGTTGTATTTTTCTAAGAAGTTGTCCATTTCTTCTAGGTTTTCCAGTTTGTTAGCATATAGATTTTCATAGTATTCTCTTATAATTCTTTGTATTTCTGTGGGGTCCGTCATGATATTTCCTTTCTCAGTTCTGATTCTCTTTATGTGTGTCGATTCTCTTTTTCTCTTAATAAGTCTGGCTAGAGGTTTATCTATTTTGTTTATTTTTTTTTCAAAAAACCAGCTCTTGGTTTCATTGATTTTTTTCTATTGTTTTATTCTTCTCAATTTTATATATTTCTTCTCTAATCTTTATTATGTCTCTCCTTTTGGTGACTTTGGGTCTCATTTGTTCCTGTTTTTCCAATTTCAATAATTGTGTCTTTAGACTATTCATTTGGGATTGTTATTCCTTCTTTAAATAGGCCTGGATTGCAACATACTTTCCTTGTAGAACTGCCTTTGCTGCGTCCCACAGAAGTTGCAGCTTTGTGTTGTTTTTGTCATTTGTCTCCATATATTGTTTGATCTCTGTTTTAATTTGGTCATTGACACACTGATTATTTAGGAGCATGTTATTAAGCCTTCATGTATTTGTGAGCCTTTTTGTCTTCTTTGTACAATTTATTTCTAGTTTTATACCTTTGTGATCTGAGAAGTTGGTTGTTAGAATTTCAATCTTTTTGAATTTACTGAGGTTCTTTTTGTGGCCTAGTATGTGGTCTATTCTGGAGAATGTTCCATGTGCACTTGAGAAGAATGTGTATCCTGTTGCTTTTGGGTGTAGAGCTCTGTAGAAGTCTGTCAGGTCCATCTGTTCTAGTGTGTTCTTCAGTGTCTCTGTGTCTTTACTTATTTTCTGTCTGGTTGATCTGTCCTTTGGAGTGGGTGGTGTGTTGAAGTCACCTAAAATGACTGCATTGCTTTCTGTTTCCTCCTTTAATTCTATTAGTATTTGTTTCACATATGTCGGCGTTCCTGTGTTGGGTGCATATATATTTATAATGGTTATATCCTCTTTTTGGAATGACCCCTTTGCCATTATATAATGTCCTTCTTTATCTCTTGCTACTTTCTTCGTTTTGAAGTCTATTTTGTCTGATACAAGTACTGCAGCACCTACTTTTTCTCCTTGTAGTTTGCATGAAATATCTTTTTCCATCCCTTCACCTTTAGTCTGTGTATATCTTTGGGTTTGAGGTAAGTCTCTTGTAAACAGCATATAGATGGGTCTTGCTTTTTTATCCATTCTATTACTCTGTGTCTTTTGATTGGTGCATTCAGTCCATTTACATTTAGGGTGTTTATTGATATATATGTATTTATTGCCATTGCTGGCTTTAGATTTGTGGTTACCAAAGGTTCAAGGGTTGCTTCTTTATTATCTAACAGTCTAACTTAACTCTCTTGTTAAGCTATTATAAACACAGTCTGATGCTTCTTTATTTCTCTCTCTTCTTCTTCTTCCTCCTCCATTCTTTATATACTGGGTGTTTTATTCTGTACTCTTTTACCTTTCCTTTGACTGTTTTTGTGGATAGTTGATTTATTTTTTGCCTTTAGTTAGTATTTGGATGGTCTTCATTCTTTGCTATGATTTTATTTTCTCTGGTGACATCTTTTTAGTCTTAGGCATGCTTCCATCTAGAGCAGTCTCTTTAAGATATCCTGTAGAGGTGGTTGGTGGGAGGCAAATTCCCTCATCTTTCGCTTGTCTGGGAATTATTTAATCCCTCCCTTAAGTTTAAATGATAATCGTGCTGGATACAATATTCTTGGTTCAAGCCCCTTCTGTTTCATTACATTAAATATATCATGCCATTCTCTTCTGGCCTGTAAGGTTTCTGTTGAGAAGTCTGATGATAGTCTGATGGGTTTTCCTTTGTAGGTGATCTTTCTTCTCTCTCTAGCCACCTTTAAACTCTGTCCTTATCTTTGATCTTTGCCATTTTAATTATTATGTGTCTTGGTGTTGTCTTCCTTGGGTCCCTTGTGTTGGGAGATCTGTGGGCTTCCGTGGACTGAGAAACTATTTCCTTCCCCAGCTTGGGGACATTTTCAGCAATTATTTCTTCAAAAACACTTTCTATCCCTTTTTCTCTCACTTCTTCCTCTGGTACTCCTATAATGTGAATATGGTTCCATTTGGATTGGTCACACAGTTCTCTTAATATTCTTTAAATCTTAGAGATCCTTTTATCTCTCTCTGCCTCAGCTTCTCTGCATTCCTGTTCTCTGATTTCTATTCCATTAACAGTCTCTTGCACCTCGTCCATTCTGCTCTTAAGCCGGTCGATCACTTGTCTGATTTCTGCATTGTCTTTCCTCACTTCCTCCCTTAGCTCTTGCATATTTCTCTGTAGATCCATCAGCATGGTTATGACTTTTATTCTGAATTCTTTTTTAGGAAGATTGTATAAATCTATCCCATCAAGTCCTCTCTCTGGGATTGTCTGGGTAATCTTTGTCTGTACCATATTCCTCTGTCTTTTCATGGTGATAGAAGTGGTCGCTGGTAGGTGCCACGTGTGTCAGCTGGAAGAACAAAGTCCCTTCCTGCTTGCTGTTCTCCTTGCCCTTCTCCAGGGCCTGCACTGGTGTTCTGCACACCAGGATGCAGTCTCTGGGATAATCTCCAGAGCTGCCTGTGTGCAGGATCGCCCTCAGCCTTTCCTATAGCACTGCAGGGGTTTAAAGTCTCACTGGGTGCCTACTGGTCCCCTTGTTGCTTTCAAGCCCTTGATGTGGGTTCTGGGGTCCTTTCTGCTTAGCTGCACGCCTGCCAGAAGTAGATTCTTTGAGGATGCTGTGGGTGGGGCCGGTCCTTGCTGTTCCGCAGCAGTGGAGGCTCCCAGACCCTTGCAGCACTGGCGGGGTCAGGCGGGGGAATGAATGGGAGGCTGCTGATCACTGTGGGAAGCCTTGGCACAGCTGGTTTGCCCGGCCGTTGGCCAGAGGGTCCAATATTCCCCAAGACTCCCAGCGTGCTGGGTTGAGTGCATTGGGACAATTTTCTTCTGCTCTTGGGCCCTTGTCTCTTTAACACTTTAACCAAACAACAACAAAAAAACCCAACAAAAAACAAAGAAAAAAAGCGACCATTTTTCTTTTGTCCCGGGGAGCCGGGTGAGGGGACCCACTGGTTCTCTCCATCTCGGATCCTGCACTTCTGTTTCTCTAATCTCCGATACACCACGCAATGTGTGTCTGTGCTCCCGGCACAGATCACCAGGGCTGGTTATTTGGTGGGCCTGTGCTTCCACTACCTCCCCACTCTGAATCTTTTTCTGCTGCCGTTGCGCTGGGGTTGGGGAGTGCTTGGGTCTTGCCTGGTCACGGCTTTGTATCTTACCCGCTTCATGAGGCACTGAGTTCTCGCAGTTGTAGCTGTAGCCTGGCTGTTGTACTGTATCTTCTGGTCTTTTTTTTGGAATAGTTGTATTTGTTGCATTTTCACAAATATATATGGTTTTGGGAGGAGATTTCTGCCGCCCTCTTCATGATGTCATCTTCCCAGAATGCCCTAAAGGCATGATTTTTATAGTGTAAACTTTTACATTTATTCATACCCTCCCATCCTATACTCAGGCGCTTACTTAAATAATATAGAAATATGAACAAGAGGCTGGCACAGGAAGGGTAATTTCCAGTACACATAACCCCCACATTTCCTATCACAGAGAACATGTTTCAGTTCATACCTTTTCAGTGATGTTGTTCTTCAAGGAACTGTGGTTTCTATTACACCAAGGTTTCCTAGGAACATGAGTTTGTGTATTATTATCCTTTTTGCCTGAGTATTAGCTCTCTAATCATCACACTTGCCTGGCAATCGTGTGCATTTTATCATTTTACAAGTGGACATGCTAATTTTGTCTGTCAATTCTGAGCAATAGGATTTTCAATAATAACTGTATTTTAGTCTATACAGTTAAGACTTCACTTAAAGCACTGTGTTTTAAATTAGAACTTCATAAAGACAATACATGTTATCATGTTATTAGATAAGAAAACCTAAACTCATGATAGACTCACCATGAACATATAGAGAACACAACCAAATTTTTGGATATGCACATGTCTGTATGCACACACACTAATATAATTACAATAAATATGCATCACAGGAATCTAGAGTTAACAAATCTCTCTTCATTACTACAACAATGAATCTCTGCATATTGGCTGGGAAAGGGAAATTGTTTCTTTCCTCATTACCTTTATTCTGTTATCTATTTCTCTTGCACTGTATCTATGGTTTCCATTGTACCCACAGAGGTCCAATTCATATTCACTTGCATTAGAAAATATATATTAACTCTAATATTGGTTACAAGTGCTTAAAGTTTAGACTTCTTAGGACAAATTATTTGAAAAGGCCTAATTATTTTTCTTTGTTAATGTACAGATGTGAACAAATGCACCAACTTCAGGTTGTGAGACTCTCTTTTACTTGCTACAATGTCTTTTTCTTTTTCTTTTCTTTCTTATTTTTTCTGTTATGCATTGAGAAGGATTCAGAATCTTCCCTGGTTCTTGACAGAAAGAGGAAACAAACTAGTTCAGAGTTCTCAAGAGGAGAGTTACCCAAGTATAAGCACTCTTTAAAAAGTTTTTTGCTTTATAATCATTTCCATCTACTTCCATCTTTTTCTTATTTTTTTGTATCACCTCCCTCTGAGCTGAGGTAGAAGCTAGGATACAAAACTGTCAAATCTGTACTTCTAGAGTATTTTACTATTTAACTGTTTTGCTGCTGTTATCAAATTTATTATCTGAGCAGTTGAAGCTTTTTAAATTTTTTAAGGACTTAGCATAACTTAGAGGGATTCCAGTCCTGTCTGAAAATCCCTGACATTGTAGAAAAAAAAAAAGCTTTCACAAAGATGATTAGGTCCATTAACATTTTCTCCTCCAGTATTTTCCTAATTCTTCCTCTACTCCCATCCCTTTGGAAACCCAGATTACAAAGGATAGAAGAGAGGTTTCTGGTACTTATGTAACCTAAGGGATTTTACATCCTTTAATGATTATAATGTTGCCAAACAAACTATGGCTAGATTACTAGAATCCTGGTCTATAAATTAAAATCCAAACTCTTTCATATTTTGTATATTGGAGAGAAGAAATCTGCAATCTTCACCTTTGTCTATGTGTTTGCATGCAGGTAACTGATTCCAAGAGTACATAACTTCAGACTGACAGAGGCATTCTGAAACGATTAGCTGGAAACAAAAGGAATGTAGGTCCCTGCTTTGTAAGTATGAGGCCGTTAGGCTTTGAGGAGAGAATGAAATGTCAATTCCTAATGGAAAATGGAAATGGGGCAGATTCAAACATTCTACTCCTTTTGCTGTGCCTCTCAGCCTATTTTACTATTACCTTCCCATTTGATGTGAACATGCTTTTGTTTGTACTGCTCATTGCACTTTATGACTCATACTCTCAAACATGGTCCACTTAAAGCCTTACTCAAAAGGAGCAATCCCTTCTAAATGGCTGATATTAAGTAGGGTGGGGCTGTAAGAACCTATAAGCATTTGTCTGAAAGCAAACTCTGCTTACCTTGCAGGCTAATCTCTGAGAAACTTTCTTACTCAGAATTTAGTAGAACCGGCATGATCCGCCCATACAACAACACTAAGGCTGTATTAGTGCTTTGGTGATTGTGTCAATTATTTTCCAAAAATTTTGCATGTCAGAAAATCTTATAATGACACTTGCTGTGCACCTTTCACAAGAACGTCCATTCTGTCATCTGCTCCTGAGAGGATTGAAGCGCATAATGTTCCATGCACATCTATAATTTATATCTCTTGCAATGATTCACCTATTTTCTGTTCTACAGAAGTTTTCTTTGAGCACTCACCATGGCTGCCCATTGAAGTTCTTGTGTTGGACATGATTAAAGTATTGAGGTAAACTTGACTTCCTCAAAGTCCAAAGTTATGACAAATAGCGACAGGAAAGTTCTGAGCAATAAGTGTGGACCTATGGCCACGTAATACATGTTCAACAGAGGAAGTGCCAGGGCTCTAGTCTTGGGTGGGTACTTAGTTTTATACAAGGAGAAAGATGTTTCCACAACATGAACTGCTAACAAGTAGGATAGACTCCCTCACCATAGCACAAGCTACCTTGATTTACTTTATTGATTTCATAGGACTTTGAGGGTACCAAAAATTTATGTTGAAATAAAACCTATATATCCCACCCTATGAAAATGAATGCAGTCAGAACAAGGTCAGCCTCCTTCAACAATCAGTTTCAGGAAGAAGGTGGAAGCCATTTGATAAACCTAGAACTAAACTAAAATTTCTCAGGCTGATTTGGAATATATTTGGAGGGATTTACCTCCAAGAGAGTTTATCCAGGGTACTGACCTCTCTCCGGGATTCTGAATCAGTGAACTGAAACTAATGTGTCTAAATCTGATTTGCTACTTCTTCCTGCACCTTGCGCTATAATTTTCAACTCTCATTTTAGCTTTGACTTTGACTTTGTAGTATAAACGTTGACGGTTGTTTTTTATCTTTCTTTTTGTAATGCAAGTGCCTGACCTAAGCTCTGATTGCCTAGGCATCCACTTCAAAGATGTCCATCCCCTATAACACATTGCCAGCCACCTGACTTGATAAAGAGCAGACCCCTTCTTTCCCCTCCCCCACCACCCCAGTTTCCTTTGTTTTAGAGATCTTGGTTGATTTTTGAGAACCATTGTGCCACTTGTTTTTCTGTTCCCACACTGTAAATTCCCATTCTTACGTTTTAATTCACCACTAAGGAGTAAGCCCGCAAAACCCTAGCTGCCCCTCACCTCCCGCTGGCCAGAATCTCAGGTCCGTGCACACTCTCACTCTGCCCAGGACCTCACCGTGTGCCCCAGGGATGTAATTTTCAAGACTTGTAAGTGATAAAACTTTTTTATTTCCCAAAGTGTCCTGATGGTTATTCCTGAAGGTGTCTTGCCACATAATAGAAACCACAAGGGCCAATCTAGCCACGCATTGGTTACTGATAGGCTGAGACCAGCACGAAACAGATCTCATCTTTCCATACTGCAAACAACTCATAAATCATCCTTCTTTGCCTTATCTGCAGTGATCTTGCTGCTTCCTTAGGCCTAGTACCAGCAGGTACTAAGAGCTGTATTAACTGAGAATACCATTTTCTTTCCTTCATCTATCAACACCCTTTTCCAAAGTCACCATCTGAGGCAGTGTCTCTTACTTTCCTTCAGGTTAAGGGAATGAGGAAGGAATCCATATGTCTAAAACACAGGTATTTTGTTCATTTACTGTTGGCAGTGTATTCTCCTGCTATCCAAGGAAAACAAGTCACATGAACTATTCCATAGGATTTCTAATTCTGTATTTCAAGGAGGAAGTTATCAGCCAGCTGACCAAAGAACTGGACGCAATGACTTACTTACACTTTACAGTGGGTTCATCTCTTTACAAAAATAATCCTAAATCCAGTTAATATTAAAAACATAAATTTCACAATATGAATCTTGCACTTTCTCACTTGTATGAAGAGCTGTGGATAATGGCATTGTGGCTCTGGGGATTTCTGAAGCACCTTATCGTGGGGTGGGGGAGGCTCTCTCAAATTGGACATCACGGAGCTGGCCAATGGGGGCCAGAAGCAGTAAGAGAATCCTCCAGCGGCAGCCTCAGGGCAAATGTGCAGGTGTGTGTTGGAATGCAGACCAGCCAGGACACAAGTACAAAAGGGAGAGCAGCCCAGGAATCTCAGTATCTGTGCAAACAACCCGATGACCCAAAGGAAACACATATCCAAGTCATACCTTGGAATTTGAAGCTGAAGACATCAACCGAGTAAAGTTTGGGTGGAAAATATCTCAGTATTTGGCACTGGTCGGTATTCAACTGCTTTTCAAACTTGTTTTGAAAAGTTATTCTTCTACTTATTTTTAGTTTTTGAGAGTATTTTTCAATGCCCAAATGACTGCCTTTTGATCAATTAAAATCATGTGAACAGAGTTAAAGCAGGAATAAAGTAGATTAGTACCAGTGAAACTTATCAAAATATGAAACCACTGCAGGTGAGCACAGTATGAAGGCCAATAATAGTAGCAGTGTCACTGTTATTAAAATGACTTGAAAATTGAGTGCCTTGAGAAGTGCAGTTGTTTGACCATCCTGAAAGTTGTTTATACTCATAAATCAAACAATTCAGTCATCACAGCACTAAAATATTTCAACTTGAACAGATCAGTCAAGTGAAATGTGAAGACTTTTGACTTACAGCAATTCTATATACAGATTTGGTTGAAAATTTAGTTAACTTTCTTAAGTGCATAGATCCATATGTATTGCAAAGATCTTATTAGATTGGTACTGACTAAAAAAAATGATGGAAAATGCCTTTCTCTAGACCTCTATATCGTTTCAACATCATTTATAGTTTCTTCTTTTATCTGTCTAGGGATAAAGGCTTAGCAATATCACAAGTGATTGTTTTGAATAAGATTTTCATTTTAGCCAGATACCTTACTGTGAAATAGGCATTAGAGTCAGGTAACACGTTGCTTATTGCTTTCTGGAATATCAGATTTCTTGCAGAACAATACATTCTATACACTATTAGTTTCTCTTATTAAAGTATGTATCATCTAAGGGAGGAGAGACAGTGTGCTAGTCTTACAGAAATAGCGCTGATTAGGAGATGCTGTTCAGTTTAACTACTTTTCCAAATTAAGTGTGATAATGGTTGGTACAGCAACATATAATATATGCCACTTAAATACTAAGGGAACTCAGAAGTTTGTTTCAAATGATTAACTGCAACAGTATTGTTCAATTTTCTAATCCTTTGCAGACTATAAAGTGGAGGGTGTTACATTTAACAACCCTCCTTATGATCTTGAAGAGAAAGATGTCTAACTTTATACTTCAAGTGATTGTATCTGTTCTGCTCTCTAGCAGCATTAGTGGTCTCATGTTCATGGTTTTCTCATGAGACTTGTGACTACACTGCACAGATGTTTTCTCTTTCAGATACTCATCCAGTAAACACATGGAGCTGGCACTGCACTCTTCTTACCGCCCCACTTCACCAGCAGTAGTCCATCTCACAGAAACTGTGAAGCTAAATTATCAGATGGGACAAATCACAAAAGACAGCAGGCACTTACAAGAGACTTCTGGGAGCAAGTGGCCAAATGCTTCATTCCATCCTAAGAATTCTTGGTGTGCTTTGGAGCAAGTGGGTAGTTTGAAGACTAGAGACCTAATCTCAGACTGGTATACACAGAAGCACTCACTGCACAACAACTCTACCTACTGTCTGGAATAAGGCAATCTGTAATCACATACTTTAATGACATTAAAACTTAGCTTTCTAACATAGTCACTGTATTTTTTCTTCTCTTGTTTCAATGACCTCTCTTAAAGACTCCATCTTCTCGCATGAAATATTGGCTGGTTGATCTAATTTACCCTTTGAATTTCAACATCCTAAATCTCTTACCTCAAAGTATAATTTATATCCTTAACTTCTGATTATCTGCTAATCCGATGGATATTCCCTAGCTATTGCAGACAAGAGAGTGAAGCAGTGTAAAACCTGGACTGGAAGACTGCAGTCAGGAATCATCCCAAGGGTCTAGAGGGAGATGATCAGCTCCAGAACCAGGGTAATAGCAATAAGAATAGAAAGGAGGATATGGATTTTAAAAATTCATAATATTGAATCTTATGTCTCTGTAAACTCATGGATGTGGAAGAAATGAAGAGGAAGAGGAACTGGTCCTGATGGCTCACAAGTTTCTAACTTGGCAACCTGAATGGGTATAGAAAATATGGGGAGAAAAGAAGATACAAGAATATAGGACAGATAATAAGATTATTTCTAGAATTGGGGCTTGAGATTTCCTGAGGATATGGAGGTAAAACATCTGTTAAAGGCCTGAGTTGAAATCATGGTCCTGGAAGATATTACCTGAGAGAACATGTAAAAAGGAAAAAGAGAAAAAGAATGAATAGAAAATGTAGGACAGCATATTGTCTTATTATAACTTTACAGTCATTAATTGTTTTTTAATTTGTTGCAGTTGCCTATATTTTCCAAATAATACAAATTCTTTATAAAAGTAAGATTGAGAAAATGAATAAAAATAATCTAACCTTTTCAAGTATTGTAACATTTACAATATGTAATTATATCAGAATGAGATATGGCATCTCTTTTACCAATCTTTTATAGTAATACTCAGTAGTTTGGGAAGAGAAATGAAGTTATATAGTGACATAGTTTAAATTGCTAAGAGGTGTTTGATAGGCAGAAATTAGATCACAATTACCTCGTTTGGAATTTTTTAGGACACTAAAGTTAACATTCCCCTCATATCCAGGCACTCAGATGAATCACCAGTATCAGCAGGGGAAAAGCAGCAGACTAATTTAGGCATCTTCAAGGGAGGCAGCTACTGCCGACACCCTCACTCCTGCTGCCTGCAATGAGGCAAGGGCGTGAGTTAAGTTCAATACAAAGGGGGCTGGTTAACCGGTCTGAACACATTTTTGTTCGGGCAAGCAATTGTTCTTCTAATGCCAAACTTCTGAAATGGACAAAAAGATGCTGGTGTCCCAGTAGAACTGGCTTTATTCCCTCTATAAAATTATTAAGAAGAACTTCATTGTCTATGATAGCACATCAGTGCCTTTGGATAAACTGCCCCATTCAAGGCAATGGAAATGATCGGCATCTTTCTCATAACCACAGATGCTCATGTTGCCCACTTTTCATTAAGAATTATCTTCATGGTGAGGAAAAAACGTGATTTAGAAGCCATAGTGATTTCATCTAGGACAAGTATAGGAATATGTCTGGGATTGTTAATGCCAGGCTTGATGCACTTTGCACAATAAGAATTTGACATTACTTCCGAAGGCAGATTTTGCAGATACTAGGTAGCTTACTTTGTTTTGCCTCTTCCGATCACTTAACTCTCCTACCACATGAATAAAGTTGATCACTCCTTCCTATCTACTGTTCTGTCTCTTTATCTACACGTCTGATGTCATAAGTGGCATCACACTATAACCAATTGTTTCCTTCTCCATTCCCCCTTTAAACCATATGTCTTTCTCTTCCTACTGCCTCCGAATAGTATATTGTAGGCAGTAAGTAGGTGCTTGTTGAGATAAAAAGTGAAATACATGTTCCTAGTTTGGAAGTGTAAAACTGAAAATGAAAAGTATTCTGGAATAAAATCTATGTTATGAAAAGTTTAGGCTAGATAATATTTGACAAAAATGAAGCAAATAGGAAAATAATACATTTTTAAAGCTCAGAAATAGGAGCTGATTCTGAAGGATAATACTGTTCATATCAGTCTCATTTGGGTAAATCATTTGTTTCAGAGGGGTGAAAAGGAGTTTTAAAATATATTGGTGGTATGATATTTTCTACTCTCTTTTTGGTCTTGAATTTTTCAGAAACGTAAGTGAAATGTAGTTGGGGTGTCAGTTTCTTATTATGATATATATAGAAGTATCTATAATTAATTGAATTTTAGACATAGTCAAGCTAATTTGGAAAATAAAAAAACCCACCTGCACAAAAGGACTCTTAACTGGTACAGTTTGGATGGCTTACATATATACTTAGGAGGTTGTTCCCTGGGGCCTATGTGTAGTCACATCCAGTTACTTTATTGTGATATACAAATATTATTTTCTACATGGGCCAAAACATGGGAACAGTTGCATGTCTTTGTGGTGTAAGGGTAAGTCATGACATTGACCTAAAATATTTTTGTATGAATAAAAAAATTACAAACAACAAAATTATATTATCCATTTGTGTGGGAAGAAAGAGAAACTTTAAAAATCCTCTTGCTCTTGCTTTACATTGGCAAGTAACCAGCATGAACTCAGGAGGCGTCAAGTTCAGGCACAATACTGGGAGTGGTTGTTTCAGGCATTATATTTCATTTACTTTAATTATCCACCTTAATGAAATCAGTGCACATAGGGATTCATGGCACCAGACACTGAACTCTGGTATCAGGATCAGGGCCAAATAGCTGGCATGGAATTATTATTTCAAACCAAGGATGGAGAAAGGCAGGTAGAGGAAGAGAATAAGGAAGAGAAGCTGAAGTTGAACAGTCTGAGTCCTAGGAAGCCATATTCAACCAGAAGTCAAGCAGTTAGGAAACTAAGACAGAACACAACCAGGTGCAAGGTCAGAGATAAGGATCCAATTAAGGATCGAAAAGTCAAGGACTTGATTCAGAGGTCAGGGAGACTGTCTAAAGTAACTAGGTGACAGGAAGGAACCATCGGTCTGGAAGCCAAGCAGTTGCCTGCAGCATAAGGAGAGGTCAGAGAAGGCGTGAGGCCCAGAAGTCAGGCCCAGGAAGCCTGACTTAGGGAGGCCACTGCCCAAAGCCCTGGCAAGATCCAAAGGCAACAGTGTTTTGCCTTAAGCATTTTTGAAACTTTCTTCATACTTTCTGTCAGGGCAGGAGCAAGTCTCAGAAGGAGAGAGCCTGCGAGTCCTTCCTATAATCCTGTATTTATCTGATCTGGTTCATTACACCTTTGCCCTCATTCTGCATCACTCAATCCCTGGAGCTCTCTGCAGTAGCCTCACCTGGCTGCTAGCTCTTCTTTGAAGATGTCAAGCACTCTGAGGGTATTCGCATTTGCAGCTGCCCTCAAAAACTCTCCCCAGATATTTGAAGCGTTCACCTTCCCATTTCTTTCAGGGCTCTGTCCAAGAATCACCTCCTCAGTGAGGTCTTTCTTAAACAACCCTATGAAAAATAGAACCAATATATCACCTCTGTCCCTTACCTTGCTTCATTTGCATTCAGAGATCTTGTCCCCATGATATAGCATTGCATCTTTAATTGCTTATTTGTAGACAGGATGAAAGTACTCTAAGGGTAGAGAACTTGTTTGTTGTTTTTCACATCTTATTCCCAGAACCAAGAATAAGCCCAGCACATAATATTTACTGAAAGAATAAATAAATGAATAAACATGGAGAAGAAGCTATAGGTAGCCGGAAATTTAAGCGAGAAGGTGAAATTGCAGATAATTTTGTAAGTTCATTGATGAAGAGGATTCCATCCATAAATATAACTTGGGTGAGCATATGTTAGAGTTTGACCAGGACGATCTTGTTATACGATTGTAGTACTAACAAACTATTGATAGCGTCCCTATTTATACTCATACCATCCTGGTTTAGATGATAATTTAATATCACCCTAAGTTCAGGGGAAATGTGTATGGGATGGGAGCAAGTAATAGGTGAATTTAGACAATGCCAGGCTCATTTGCTTTAAATTGTAAGCAGCCTGAAGGGAAGTCATATAATTTGTTTTGATTGGCTCCTTCTTCATTGAAACTGCATGTGCCTCTACTGGATGTCAATCTCTAAGATAACAGCTACAATCTTAAAACTTCAAAGGAGCCAGCTAGGTAGCAAAAGTGTGTGGACTGGGCAGATGACAGACCATGGAGCTATGAAGACTATGTGAAGCTAGGATTCCATGTCCCATCTAAAGGGGGTAGCTGTCACGCACACACAGCCAATTGTATTGCTGTGTCCAAATACAGGCCTAATACAACACGATATACAATATACTGGCCTTATATATTTTAAAGGAAAACTTAAATCCTGGTTTTTATGTAAAATCTCTAAAATTTTAATGGTTGACAAGTAATTCAAAAGTTGTAAAATACTGTGTAAGCAAAACAAAGCACATCTTCTGTGAGATACAGTCTATAAGTCACTTATTAGTCTAAAATGTGATCAAAATATTGTATAAATGTATTTGAGGTTCACATCTCATGTCTATAAATGAGGAACTGGGCTACGAAAGAATTCTGTGAGATGAGCCACACTTCCCATTTAAATCACTTCTGCTAGGATTTCAGGATTTCCTCATGCTTATGGGCAACATAGGGATTTTACCATTTCCTTATAAAAACTTTGTTCAGATATTACAAGGATGTTAAACTTGTTATTATTTTGTTTGTTTCAGATTTGCTTTATTTTTTAAAAATAAATTTGGAGAACATTTGGCAGGGACTTCTCTGCACATTCATAGAATGTTGAATAGCAAGAAAAAACAATCTGAAGAAGCAGCCTCAAGAGATAAAACAATGAGTCTGGGACTTAGAGGAAATATAAAAGAAAAACAAAAAAGAGAACTAGAAAAGAAGAAAATGGATCAAGACGAAGCAACTCTATTGGGAAACAGAGCAATGATTCCAGAGCTGAGACTTGAAGGAGCTGGTCTGTAAGACAGTGGTATGGCTCCCTGGTGGGTCACAGATGAGGGAAAGACTGAGAGATGGAAAAGCAAGTTGCTGAATTATCAAACTCCCACGATGAGACCATTATTCCTATTGTGTAGTATACATTAATTACATTAAAGCTGGTGGTTGCTCTAAAAGATATTTAAAAGAGTAAAGAAATTGTCTTATCTTTTGTCAGTAAGAAGTCAAAATGTTTGAACTCTACCAATTTGCTGATATGCTAGTTTAACAAAAGTCAGGCTGATGTTGTCTAAAAATAAACCAATATAATAGAGCCTCTGAACACTAAAATCACAACAGATCTGTACATTATTCACTGGTGCATTGAAAGGCGATGAGCTACAATGAAACACCACGGTATTAAATAGTGTCAGGACATGTTAATTACCTTGTATACAGGTTACATGATGTTAATGTAGTGCAGCTCCATCTAGTGGAGGAGGAGGGGGCAGGAAAAGGGCTTCTGCCCAGGCTGGGTAGGATAGTGAAATTAGAGGGAAGAGTGTGATGACTGAGAAACTTGGGGCTAAAGAGAGGAACCTACAAGGATGAGGTGTTGAAATCATTAGAACAATGCAAGGACGTAAGAAGAGAAGAGAGAGAAAAATGAAAGGACAACAAGAAGGGAAAGCCACAAACAACAGTGGACAGGCATGGTGAAGAAGGAAGAAAATAGATGATCAACAGCCAGCCAGCAACCAGAGTGACAGAGGATAATAAATTCCTACATTTAGGAAACATCGGTTTGCTTTTGTTGATCTTGTGACTGTGAGGAGAACGATTCTGAACAGAGGCCAAAATCAGCAAACCACACTTTGGTGTCCACCACTCAGGAAGTACAAGCTACAAAGAACATGCTCTCAACCTAAAGATGAGGAGAATCTGGAAAAACTACAAAATCATAACTTTCCTTAAATTCGTCAAAGAGCTGACATCACAAGGTAACCAACTATTCTGAAATCTTCAATGGGACAAACGTTCCAAGAAGACGACTGGGTCCCCAAACTGCCTCACCTGTGACCAAGTACAAGGGGAAGAGGCACTGACCAAAGGTAAGCCTGCCGTCACTGCAGACCCCTTCTCAGAAGGCTCAGCTGAGTGCTCGGAATAATGACTTGGCAAGTCGGGAGATTATTGGGGAGATCATTGGCTATAGGGAGGGGTGAGCAGGCATCAAGCCTTGTTTGCATCTTCAATATATGAAGAAGAAGCCTGATGCAACTGGAGGGCAGCAAAGCCAATCACACACAGAACACACAGGCAGACACATTGCAGCTGGATAAGGACTAAAAATTTAACCCCTAGAAGAGATAGATGGCTGTAGAATCCTATAGATAATAAATACTATGTACAGATATCCTAATGCCCATGGAAAGGACAAGTGAGATCAGCGGTAGATAGAGGGCAAAGTTTTGCTGACTTTATCTTGCTAACATTTCTGAGAGTTTTGGCTTTATATTCTTGAGGAATATTGGTTTCTAATTTCTTATGCTGGGTTTGTCTGGCTTTGGCATTAAGGTAATACTGACTTCTAATAAGTTTGGATGTGCTCCATTGTCCTTTATTTTTGTAAGACTTCATAGATCAATATTTTATTTTTTAAAAATCATGTTCTGACTACTAGTTTTATCAGGGACTAAAAGAGGAG
Organism: Smutsia gigantea; assembly: GCA_032199065.1. Taxonomy (NCBI): domain Eukaryota; kingdom Metazoa; phylum Chordata; class Mammalia; order Pholidota; family Manidae; genus Smutsia; species Smutsia gigantea. Next base: position 83,375 of record JAVSCE010010286.1, read on the forward strand.
AATTGAAGTCCCCAACTGTAACTGTAGAATTGTTTATTTCAGTTTTATCAGTTTTTGCTTCATATATTTTGAAGATTTGTTGTTAGATCCACACATATTTAACATGGTAATGTCTTGATGAATTGGCCTCTGTTATTATGTAATGTTCTTATTTATCACTGGTAATATTTGCTCCAAAGTTTACATTAGTGGATATTAACATAGGGACTCTAGCTCATTTGTATTAGTGTAATTTTTGGTATATGTTTTCTATCTTCTTATTTTTAAACAATCTATATCTTTGTATTTAAAGTGCATCCAGCAACACCTTCATCTGAGTCCATGAGGCCCTGCAGAAAGCCCAGCTAAGACATGCCAAACTCTTGATCTACAGGGACTGTGATGATAAATATATATCATTTAAAATTTCCAAGCTTGTAGTCTTGTAGTAATCTGTTATATACAATAGAAAAATAATACATGCTGATAAACGCTGATCCCAAAACCAAATAAAGAAACTTAAATATATGTGTGTGTGTGTAAAACCTCTGTTTTACTTAAGTACATAGATGCAAAAATTGTAATGTTATCTGAAGTCAGCAATATTTGCAAAATAATACATGACTGGAATTTTAGCAAAGGACTCTGGGATGATACTCAAATCATTTTCCATCTTCCCCCAACTCCAAATCCCACTGTAATCCGCTCTGAGCAAACAAGCCCCAGGAGCTGGCATAAGATGAGACATGGCGAGGGCAGAAGGAGATTATTGTGGATCTCTCTACTCTCTGGGGTATACAATTTCTAGGGAAGAAGAACAGATGATCATGGATCCTGGAGATACATACATACCTCTCAATCTTCAGGGAGGGGTCCCTCATGAATATGCCTGGTGCCTGGTCTTTAAGAACTGAAAAAGAGCTGAACTGCTGTGTGCTGAATTTGCTCCATCTTTGAGGCTTGGAGAGCAAGGAGATTATTAAGCAGAGAGCCATCCTACTGATCCATCCTGACAGAGACTTCTGAAACTTTCCTGTTTCTCCAGGATGCTTCTACTGCCAGACACAATGAGTGGTCAAAGAAAAATCACACCACCCCTAAGAGAACACTAAATCCAGAGAGTAAAAGATTACGAACATAGCTTAATAAAATTCCTTCATTCTGAGGACAAAAAGAAAATTGACAAACTTCCAAATAAAAATGTTATTTACAAAGGAAAAATGATCTTTGATCTTAGGGCATCAGACTCCTGGGTGGCTAGTAATTCGGATTTAAGCAAGTGCTTATTCTAAACCCAATACATGACAGAATGAATATGTCATTGTGAAATAAGGCTATCACAGATATGTAAGCATTAAAAGGCTCCACCAGCCATGTAACCCATCTGCATAAAATACTCCAAAAGCAACATATGGATCAGTGCAGAGATCTCAAGAAAGGAAGCAGTATTCAGCAGAGAACACTACAATGTATATGAAGTTAAAGCAACAATATATAGTAAAATAGTCTAGGAATTTGTAAAAAAGAAAAGTGCTAAATAATGATTCTTTAAATATAGGGGACCCACTGTAAATGAAATTCTTAATATTACTCAGCTATATCAGCAAAACATAGCACTTGGGCAGAGGATGTTTGGAAAAAGGAGTCCAAGTAAAAGAATCTCAAAGATCTCATCTATGTCAGGGAGGAGGAAGCTAGAGAGGTAGAAATATTTAAAGTTGCAATTTATTAGCAGAAATATATTGGTTGGGAATGTTTTGGAAATCCTCATTTCATACAATAGTACAGAAATATGTGTTTGATAATAAGTTTTGAGAAAAGCAACACAATAATTAATGTAATGGGAAATTTAATGAAACTCTCAAACTAAGGAATAAAAGGAAGACTGAGTAACAATTTGATCAAACCAGAAAAATAGGGAAAAGAAAAACCATGAACCAATATAAAATAAAAATGGCCATGAATAAATAATAATGGATGCTCAAAGCATGCGGTCTTGTCAGTCCTGGTGAACAGGATCAATTTTCTAGGTAATGACAATGAAATGCCTTGGAAAAAAATCACCCTTTAAAAAGTTTAGAGAACAAGAAGCTGAAAAAATTCCAGCCTGAGAGCAGGAGGATATCTATACCTCAGAGGTGAGCCAGAAAGGTTTTTGCCTCAAGGGCAAATGCCCATCCAGAAAAAGCAGCTCGGAGATAGGTCCTGGTGAAGTGCAGGAGATACTGGGTGTGTGGCTCTGAGTTATGATCTTTTGGGGAATAGGAAAGGAAGAATTTTTGTGTATAGTATTCTCTACCACTCAGGGTTTTTGCCCTGAGACCATTTTCTAACTTTTGGAAAGTTGTTGAGAGATTGAGTGTCTTGGTGTTTCTGTGAGGCAGAGGGGATGAGATTTGGAGTTCAGTGACCACCAAAGGCAGAAACCCCAGTATGACAGTCTTGCTCTGGACTGGGACTCTGGAGAGCTATTTTTGGAAATGGTGCAGACTATGCTCTGGCTAGTCACCTAGTTGAACCAGAAAATTCTCAACCTTTGGTTCTGACATTGCTACTGTCCTCAGATCCCCTGCAAAACAAGCAAAATGCTTCCCTCAGAGAAGCCAACATTATTCTAGATTTGAAAATATTCTCCTAGTAATACAGGCAGAAAATACTACAAATTATATCTAGTGACAAGACAAAAATTATCGAGAAACAAAAGGAGACACCCAGGGACTTCAGATAATAGAGTGATCAGATACAGATTGGAAACACCACCTCTGTTTATTTCTGAGATAAAAGTCATACTTGAAAAAAGTCAGTAAGGAACTGGAGACCGTTACAAGTAACATTAAAGGCTCAAAAGACCCAAAAAGACTCAAAAATAGAAATTATAGAAATAATAACTGAAGTTAAGAATCAATTAATGCATTTAACAACAGATTTGACAAGCTGAAGATAAACTTATGAACTCAAAGATACATTAAAAGAAACATCCACAATTAAGTACTGAAAAAAAGATGAAAAACACAGAATGGTAAGTAGCATGCATGATACAAGAAGGTCTAAAATACATCTAACTGGCATCCCAGCTGAAGCGAGAAAGAATCCAAAAACAGTATTTGAAGAGGTAATGGCTAGGAATTTTCAATAATTGATGAATTCATCAATTCACAGATTCAAGGAGGATATATTTTTAAACATATAATATGTGGGTACATGCATGTGTGCACAAAATACACAAAGATGTATTATAGTAAAACTTTAGAAAACCAGACAATGAGAAATCTTAAAAGCAACCAGAAGAAAAGATAAGTTGCCCTCAAAGTTGTGACAGACTGACCAACTAACTTCTTCCTCTACCTTTGGAAGCCAGAAGACAATAGAAAAATACCTTCAAGCTAACAGAAAGTAACTGATGGGCTAGAATTCTCTAACTAGTGACTATACCCTTAATAAATGAAGGCAGAATATATTTTCAGACCAAAAAAAACAAACAAAAACTGAGAATATGTCATCAAACTGAACATTCTTAAGGTGTTTATCAGATGGAAAGAAAATGATCTCAGATTAAAAACTCTGCTATAACAGATAACTTCTGGAAATTTTTACTTGTGTCAATAAAGATCTTAATTTTAATAATGAGATTAAACATAAATGTGATAAATTATAAACAGGAAATTTTTACTTGATCAAGTTCAATTAAAATTGTATATTTAGTCATTTAACACTTAAATCCCATTTAAGTTAGGGATTTTAAAAATATGAATCTTAAAGTTAGATACAGTATGGACTAATGACAATGAAAATATTTGGGGGGAGAGTTAAGGTTAAGTCTCTATTGATCACATCCATATGTGCCCTAGATTCTCTTGTGAATTCTTTCAAGAGAGAAGGAAGAAGTTTAGGAAATGAGGGGATTTGGGATTTCTGGAATAGTTCCCCTTACCAGACCTCCCACACAGCTTAACTTTAGCTAAATATATATTTGATTTTTAATTTGAATGTGGGATATCCAGGACAGGAATCTTCAGGACATCTGTTCCACCAATATAATTTCAAAGGGACTAAAAACTGAGATATCTTTTTAAATTACATAATTTTATACATAATTTCAACCTTCTAAATAAGAATATCTAAAGATGGGACCCAGAAATCTGTCTTTCTAAAAATGTCTCCAAGTAATTCCTCTCATTTGGGCAATACACTGGGAACAGGTACTTGTGAACTAAGTTCTAGACCCATCTCCAACAAAATTTGTGATTTTGGGTCTTAGTTCAGAACAAGGGCTAAAAAAAACAGACAATGAGACTTATCCTAAAAGAACTTTTAGCTTAATTGGGAGAAAGATGTATAGAATAAATTAATTATATAGCTGATCTTGAACAACACAGGGGTTATAGGGGTACTGACCCCTAACATGGTCAAAGATTCTGGCAGAACTTTTCATTCCCTCAAAACTTAACTACTCTTGACCAGAATAGCCTACTCTTGACCAGAAGCCTTACTGGTAGCATAAACAGTGCATATTATACATTATATACTATATTCTTACAATAAAGTAAGCTAGAAAAAAAGAAAATGTTCCTTGAAATTATCTCAAATATCCAAAAACTTCCAATATATCGAAAAAAATCTGTGTAGCATGAGTGGACCCATGAAGTTTGAACCCATACTCTTCAAGGGTCAAGTGCACTCAGGGAAACCTGTTTGCAGTGCCTCCTTTCTGGTGCTCTGCCCCACAAATTCTGACCAGCTGTGGCATCCCTGAACTCTGATTTCTGTCTCCTCAACCAGAGAGCCTGTCAGGCTCTAGGCAGTATCTCTGAAACTGCCTCTAATTGGTAAGTTTGTGAGACAGAAGAACTCATCTCTCTTGTTTCTCTTTTCTCAGTGATCAGAGTGCTATGTTGCCTGTTAGCTAATCTCTGAAAACATGTTCCTATGTTTTGTCTGGTTTTCCAACTTGTTTAAGGTAGGAGGGTAAATCTAGGTTCTGTTACTCCTTCTTGTTCAGGAGTGGAAATCCCCTAAATTTTTTTTAACTTACCACTCAGCTGTAGCAATGCAAAGGATTGCAAATGACAAGTAAAATAAAACACTCGGTGGTAGGGGTGAGTGACTCCTTGGACAATAAAGCAGTCAGCGTTCTACAGCAGTTTAGCCACTAATTTGACTGACACTTGCCAGAATTTTTCAGCCTAAAACCTTCCAAGTAGAGTATATGAGGAAAAACTGAAATTAGAACTTGGTTTCAGTTTTAACCAGCTTTATCTCTGTACTCTAACCCTAAGTACACCCCTCTTTATAACCCATAATAGCTAACAAACACAACTGGTATTCCCAATGATGAGAGAGACTAGATCCTTAAACACAAATCAGTAGAATTATTTCATACTCTAATTTAGGATCTACCAATGTCGATGGGATTAAATGCTTATATTATAATGGGACCATTTGATGTATTTATTCAAAACTAAATACCATACCATGATACATTTTCTCACGAATGATTACTACTCCTGCTGATGGGGCTGAGAAAGATCTCACATGGGGGCAATACCACCAATCCCTGCTACTCTGTTAGAACCTGGATCCAGGACCAAGAAGGATGAGAGGAATCTGGGGAGGTGGTGGAACAGGCAAACAACACAGCCTGTATCTTGTGAGTCCCCAAAACACAAGTAGCATGGATTAACACTGGGGGAAACCTAAAGAGGGACATTGCAAGTCTTATTCTATGGGTTATTTAAAAGACTTATGTATCTCTTTAAAAATAAAATAAATTCTTTCACATTGGTCTGAGTGGAGTGTGACACGAGGGACCTGCAATTTCACCGCTACAGAGGAGGCTGCTGTTGCTATGGTTTCCATGATGCAGATGCTGTAAACCCAGGGAACTGCACCACTATACAATCATGCAATCTACTGCAATACATCACAGAATTGTTTTCTGTACTTTTCTTTTACTTTGAGCACCAGAGAAACCCAAATTCACAGATCACAAATTAATGAAGTTATGATAAATAAAATACCTTTCTTGATGCCTACATTCTGATTACCATTTCCCACATATGTTAAGAGGGAGATGTCAAACTTAATATTCTACCAAGCTAAATACTTTCATATATTCTACATCTTCCTTGATTTGATTTCCATTTTTTTGCCCACTTCGGGGTGCACACATTTTAATAGCAAGGAGAATGCTAAGCAATATTCATATTCTGTTGATATTTGACCATATGTGACTCTCCATCGTAACACTAGGACAGGTTTGAATACATTATGTTCTTCCTAACAGATATACTGGTATATTAAATGGGAGTTTTAAATCAATATTAGGCTTGGCAGTAATTCATTGTGATTTAACATTGTAGAAATCAAGCAATTAAGAGCAAGAGTTCTGGATTCCATTCTTTTTCTGGATGTTTAAGTGAGTATTAACATTTGTGTTGTCTGTTACTGCCTTATTTTGTTTGCCATAAAAGTGATCCTTAGAGGAATAAAATTGATCCGTATACAAAAGCTCAGGTATGCTGGTAGTATTAATCATTATTTAGTACTGTGACACTTATTCCTAGTAAGTCGCTCAGATATTTAGGCACACACTTCTCAGCTAGGAGACATAGTTTTTAAGAACATGCCATGGCTTCCTTTTAGAGTCTCTATTATATTCATATTATGTCCCTATTACATTCATATTCATTTATTCAGTCATGATATTTCTAGCATCTGTATTATTTATTCACCTGATCAATAACATTAATTCTTCAATATCATTTGTACAATTTAATTCAATGAGCATTATTTAAGAAGCTGCATAGAAATCATACATTGTTGGGTGCTCAGAAGCACACCTATAGAAATATAACATAGTTCATGTCCTCAAAAGTTAATAGAAAAAGAAGCTTAACTCTTGAACAATTTTATAAAGTAGAATATTATTCAGTGTTGAAAACATTCATGTACTAAGATATATTTTCTAGCCTTATGCATCACAGACACTGCGGGGGTTACTGCTCAAATGCTGCCTGTAGCTAGTACCGAGTACTGAGAAGAAAAGGCAATGGTTTGGGAACTCATGGGTTCATGATAGCAGGCCTTTCTTTCTTTTCCTTCTCAATGCTCGTCCATTATTTCTCCATCCTTGTGGAACATCCATCATCTCATAAACCTCCAAACTGTGCCAGAGAAAAAAAAGAGTCTCCAAACAGATTTTTAATAATCCTAAGCTCTTATTTTTCTCTTACTGTTGTCTAAAATGTGTAGTGTAATGCTGGAGTCATCTGTTGGTTACCTGTCTACTGCAGCCAATATAACTTGCCTTTAACTACAAAGCTTCAGTGGGACGTTAGGTCCCCTTGTAAGTGGGCTGATATCTGGATGACCTCCCCCGGGCTCTGTGGCCCTCAGTCTGCAAGCCCCTCTGACTGTGCTGTGTAGCAAAACCAGGCATATTTCTCAGTAGGTGGGGACAACCCAGCTGCCATAAAGCACACAACCCAACCTCCTAATTCTCTTTCTACTAAAAATGTGCCATTAAATATAGTATTTATAAAAACAGAAGCATGAATCAATGTTTTCTCGGCTACAGTTTTAGAAAGGTTAACAATATGTTGCTCTTCACCCACATCCAATACTGATGTAATCTTGCATTCATAATTTCCACTGAATCTATGTCCAGACACTTCCTAAACTATACTCACTGTGATCTCTGCTCCTGACATAATAAATTACCGAGATACTATCACTCTAAGTATAAAATTCATATGATCACAAGGCACAAAAGTAATTTGGTGTGACATCTCTAGTTATAAAGATAGTCCAGATCACATTTTACAAGGAATAACTCCTCTGTTCTAGAATATGCTAGAATGGTGAATATCTACTGTGTTTCTTAATTTGTTTGAGTTGTGTTTTCCCTCCCAGCATCCCTTAAGCCCACTAACATTTGGGTAAGTGTCCCTCCTCATTCCATGTGACTTTAATAGAGTTCTAAGTCAACGTACTCCACTAACCATTCCCTCCTGCCTCTATAGGGATTAGCATATAAATCAAATCTGCAAATAAGAGCTCTGCCTTGATATTGATACTACTAGCAAATGGACCTTCCTGCATACATCCATACAGTTATTAACTATATCAGATGTTGTGATTATATGGGCTTGGAGCATCCAAGGGTTATCCTCTCCCCTAACACTGGGAGAGGCAGGACTGTGATGAAGAGCAGGAGGGGAGCCGGATGGTATCACCGGAGTCCCTGGTACCAACTCTGCTAGATGATAGATCCACTCCTCCCTAGCACTAAGAGTCAAAACGTTAATTTTTCTGCTTAGGCTAGTTTTAACTGGGTTTCTGCCAGGGGCAAAAGCCAAAAAAATATTTAGCAAGTAATCCAATAGGGGCAATAAAGAACCACAATACAAGCAAGTCAGAAGAGAAGCTGATAGTAAAAACCGTTACCATTGGACCTGTGTGTTATGACTGATCCCAGCCCTGATTTCTGCCACTTAAAAGGGAAAGAGTTCTAACATAGGTAAGGGGCTGAAGGAGGATTATAAGGGGGTTACTATTTATAGGATCCTTACTATGCAGTAGATTTCATGCTGATCTTTATTCATATACTTCTCACAGCAGAGGGAATAAAAGTAAACTGGATCATTGTCCTCAGTGTACAGATGAGAAAAATTAAGGTTTAAGGAGATTTGGTAATTTAGCCAAGGCCATGTAGCTGGAAAGTGGTGAATTTGAGATTCTCTCTGAGACTGTCTAGTCTTGAAGTGCAAATTGGAGACACAAATATAAATGTGGTAATTTCATAGTTCTCCTGGATCTTAAATTCTCTCTTTTTAAGAGGCCTGACTCTGGGAAACTAATGACTTCATGTTCAATGCTTTCGACTCTCTTTAATTTAGTCCCTTGAAAGAGCAGCGTTGATGTAAAGGCTGGGCTGATGACTTTGGTTCTAGCTAGTATCAAATGGTAAATAAGATTCTATTTTCCCAAATGACAAATATTTTCCCGAGCTAAGTCATACTCACATAAAAGACAAATTTATTATGTATTAATGAACCTACCGGCTCCTATTTACACATATGCAGTAGATATCCAGGACTAGATTTATAGTCTTCTGAACATTTTGCTTCTATGTATCCAGAAACATGGATGATAATTATAAGAAACCTTATCAATTAGGATTAGCAATGGCTCTATTATTTTCTGTTATTAATAAGAATTCTGAACAGAGGAATTCTTTCCTCATGTCTTCTCTCTTGTAATAACTTGAGTTTATATTTTACAAAATCTGGCAACACATTTAATGTCCACTAATTTTGGGATAAGGTATGAGTGAATCATTATCCCACTTTACAAAATCTCCAACATTACTAGCTACTTAATAATAAGTCCTATAATTTGTCTTATAATAGACAGGTAGTCCATGTTTGGTTTAAAGTAAAATGTTTTACACATGTATATACCTCAACCTTTAATACTGTGTAACATTGCTTTTACTGCATACAAAACAGGACTAGTAATATTTGGGAAATACGGTGCTTAATAGAGAAGGAGGCATCTTTAATTTCTTCACTGACTTTCCTGAATTAAAATTGCCTGTAGTCCTTCTCTTATATTTTCTTCTAGGAGAAATGCCTCCTGTATTTGCCAGAGAAAATCTACTGCTTCTCTATCCTTTGATTTGCTAAATGCTAAAATGAGAACTCCTAAGAAAAACCTGAAATCTGATTCCTATCCACACTGTCAAGACGACATCACACATAGAAATAATCTAAAGTGCCTTAAAGATTATTAAATTCAGATGTTCAACACACATGATAATTCATTCCTCCATCCCTAATGAAAGCTGTCTTTCTGAGCTATGAATAAGACCAAATTCTAGAGTGTCTACTTCTGATAGTAAGACACTACAGACCTCTCTGGCTTATAACCCTGAAGTGCTTTATCAGTGAAAATGCTCCAGTTTCAGCTGAATTGCTCTTTGTGAATAACTAACTTTTCTGAAAATGAAGAGAGGCCAATAAACATGCATAAGAATGCACAGCAGGAGTTTATACGGCCTCCTTGTGCCAGCAGACCATTCTGTGAGATTGGAATAATGCAGATTGTCAGGATTCCTGAAGAATCTATTTTCTGGATTCCTTTGACAGCTAAGGGGCAGAATAAGCACCAGGGTTGGGACACAATTTTAGGCACGACTGAATTGATATTCAGACCTTACATAAAGATCAATTTGTTCTTTATTGCTTAACCAGAGCAGTAATTAGGAAAAGCCAGAATCTCTATGAACCTCATCATAAGATATATTAAATAATGCATTGGGATAGCATTTCTGTATTCATAAGAGGCTTCAACCTTCTTATATTGTATTTAAAATAAACTGAAGTCATTAGTTATATAAGCATCTATCTGAAAATACAATGGAGCCCATAACATGCTGTCAGCACAGCACTAGTGGTTCCCGTGCTCCCTGCTCTCGGGGCTTACAGTTCCACTGGTAAATAGCACTACCTGCTCAAACAAGACTTGAATTTGTATGGTATCTATGATGCATGTGGATGCCAAAGAGAAGTCAATGAGTTAGAGATGCAAGAGAAGAGTGAAATTCAATGACAAAAATGTTATTCTAACTACGCTATGTAGACCCCCAAAATGTAATAAACCGAGACTGAAGATGGAGGATTTAGAAATTAACTTCTCTAGAAATAGAAACTCAAAATTTTGAATAACAAAGAGAGTTAACATTAATCAACAGTCAGTATTGTGAACAGTTAAGACTCTGGATTCAGGAACCATAAGCAGAGGTTAAAATTTCCAGTTCTATCACATGGAAAAATTAATTAACTTCTTTGTGCCTAAGGTTCACCATCTATAATACAGTGCCAGTTTTATAGGCTCATTGTAAGAATGAACTGAATTAAAATACATGAGTGCATAGAATAGCATATGGCTCAGAAGAAGCACTTAGAAATTGTTACTGTTTTTAATACTAATTGAGCACTTTGTGCTTGTCATGAATTTAAGCAATTTACATCTTTTACCTCATCCAATACTCATAAAGAGCCTATGAGGTGTACATGAGGAAATAAATGGTGGATAAAGTAACTTTCCCAAGTTACTGAAATATGTGTCTAAGTAAAAACTTGAACTTAGTTTGAATCTGGAGTTCATGCTCTTCACTGCTATAGTTACTTCCCCGAGTTTCTTAACCACATCACTTCTTCTTGCCAAATACCGTTCTTTCCTAAAGACAGTATAGCTGTAAAATATCAAACAATTAGTTCTTATAATGCCATGATCACTGATGGTACTCTTATCAGAACAAGCACTATTTGTACAGCTGGGTTTCTGTTGGTTACACTGACACTCCCATTGCAAACTACCCTGCTTTGGATTAAATCCACACTTGTCTAAATCCAGTTAGGGTGTGTAGGCTATTTTATAAAAATAAGGGTGATCCTTTTTTGTAAAAGTTAATTATTATTTTATTTAAGTATCTACATATTGCCTATGTTTTATAAAGAAGTTCTTTTTTATTGAGGTATAGTTGATATACAATATTACATTGGATTCAAGTACACAACATAGTGATTTGGCAGTTACATACATTATTAAATGCTCATTCCAACTGGTGTAGTTACTATCTGTCAACATTGAAAGATGTTAAAGACCTATTGACTATATTCTCTATGCTGTAAGTTCATCCCCACAAATAATTTATATTATGATTGAGACTCTGTGCCTCTTTATCCCCTTCACCTATTTCACTCACCCACCCCAACCCCTTCACCATGGTAACCACCAGTCAATTCTCAGTGTCTATGAATCTACTGCTGTTTTGTTCTTTTTGCTTTGTTTTGTCTTTAGGTTCCACATACAAGTAAAATAATATAGTATTTGTGTTTATCTGCCTGGCTTATTTCACTTAGCATAATACCTGCTAAGAAGTTGTTCTTAAATGTTTGACATATTGGGACAAGTTTTTGACCAAAATGAATCAGGATAGACTTCAACTAGACAATAAGAGATCTATAACATCCCCTAGCCAAAGAGGTCAGAGGTCATGTCTGAGGGAGCCAAAGGGAAAGGTAAGCAAACATATTTTGCTTCCCAAGTAGGAGCTACCTTCAGAAGGTCAGCCAAAGCAGCATGAATAGAGCCCTACTGCACCCATGAAGATACCCCATAAATACTGTTTAGGGTCCAAAAAAGCAGCTGCGAGAACAGAAGAAAAAGGGAAAAGGGTTAGGGGTTCAATGGCAGGATTGATAAATAACAATATAGCAAGCACAAAGCCCCAAACTATAAATAGCACATATTCCTGCCATACATTGAGTCTAAGGTCACAGTAAAGCCAGCACTGACTTGACTCTCATGGGGAGTAAAGTGACAAGCAGAACCATTGATCCTGATGCAGCTAAGGTAGAACTAAGTCAGGGTCTCTGACTCCCTCTACCAGGGATTCTAGTGTGGAAATACTGTGGGAAAAGATTAAAGCACTTGGGGAACATACTTCAGTGTAGTTCAAAATGCTAAACAAAGCAAATGAAAGCTTATGTTCAAGTACACAAGTTCTTAAAAAAACAGGTTATGATGCATTTTCATAAATGCGTTACTTCCAAACAATTTTAACTTAAAAATAGGCTGTACTTTTATATATTTGTAAAGCACATGTTATATGCCACATCTTCGCTTTTTCCATCCATGGTGAAACAAACATTTTGTGCTCTACCTTCATGACAATGGCTGCCTACAAATAGTTCAACTTTGGAATCTTCACCATTTTGTTTGTTTAGCAACAATTGTGCAATTGACAATTATGCTACATTTTGATCTCATTAGCTTATAAAATGAGTGGAAAAATAAAATGTTTGATGCTAGAAATTAGTCCCCTAGGTGTCATGAACTTATTATATGTGAGAGAAAAATGGAAGTATCATTAGATATACTAGAAGTGACAAACTCCAGTTTCGTTTGCAGACACATTGGACTTCATGCATGCAGTATTGGAAATATATCCTTGATGATTATATCTAGGAACCTAAATAAAATTAAACATTTTTTTCAATTTCCAGAAGGAACATCCACAGCCCCTCACTACTCATCCCTATCTTGTGCTTCTTCCGCCAACACCACCCATAATCAAGTTGACTTTCTCACATTCTAACAACAGTACAGAATGTTTAAAATGCAGTTTGCATGAAAGTTAGGAGTGGCTTATTATTCAGCTAATGGATATGCGCATACATACACAACACACACATACACACACAAAATTACTGTAGACAACTAACAGTTGTTTCCACTTCCCTACCCCAAATCATAATTACTTTAGACATGAGCTGCAAAATGTACGGTTATCAATTTTAAATTACTCAAGAGTCTCTCAGCAGTTAACCTTAGAAGATCCCTTGTACTTGCTTAACAGTATTTCTCCAAAATACATTTTCTTTGATCACCTGATAAGCCTTTCAGCTATCCCTACTGTTGGCCTCTTGGAGAATAGAGCACTAAGATACTTTAAATCATATTTTTCTAAAGAAAAAATAGTAATTCTATTTTGTCAGCCACCCCCCTTTTTTTATGAAAGATCATTAAGCACTTAGATTGGGAATTTACCTATGGTAGAAAATGAGGTAAATTAGATGAATTTAGCTCCATTTGAATGAGAAGAATACAACCTTTGAAGTAGCAGGTAGAAAGGGTAGTGTTGTCAACCTATTTAGTTTTAATTCCTTTAGAATTGCTAGGGGTATTTTTTACTCTTAGCTGGCCCTTTCTGGTTAGATTGTGTTGGACCAAAGCCATTGCAGCTAGTTAATAGAGATTTATAAAGATCTAAACATGGCAAAGATTCTAGCCAGTTCAGCCATCCTGCCTGATGGAAAATCAAAGGACTCAGGAGCCATTACTGCCACTCATGATCTAGTTTCTTACTTAGTGATAATAACCCAAAGTCAGAGTAGTGAATTCTATTATTGATGTTGAAAATTGAATAAAAGGAGTCTTGGAGAAATTCTTAGTTGTGACATTTCTGGACTAGAAGAGTAAACTAGTACTCAACCTCAGAATATAGCACATATATATATATATATATATATATAGTACCTGCATACTAAATTAAGGGTTTTCCATGAAATTAAAACTGAGCCCTTACTTCTTGTTAGGAGGCCGAGGCTTGCCATCATAATCTGTAATATATTCTATAGTCCTCACCACATTTCTCATGATGGGAACTGAGATGGGAGTCTATGATTTTCCTTGTGTGCTTTTGGTTAAGCAACAGAAACTTATAAAATCCAAATGCTTTTTTAATAATATCATTATAATATAAATTAAAATAGCAACAGCTAACATTTTTAGAGATTAGTCTATGTCAAATGTTGTTCTAGGAATTTTAAATCCTTGAGATAAGTACTGTTATTGTTATGCTCATTTTACAAAGGAAAAACTAAGACACAGGCAAGTAACTTGTCCAAAGTGATGCAAAAAAGTTGCAAGCCAGGATATGAACTTAATGAAATTTGTCTCCCGAGATACTGTGCATTATCCATTCTCATACACCCGATGGGTTAAGAAACGCAGTTTTCTTTATGCGCTAACCCAAGTCAAACATAACATGGGTGAACTGAGCTCCAAAGGGAAACATTTATCCAAACATCCCAAACCATGGCTTCCTCAGTTCCACTGGCTTCATCTCAGTTACATACCTTTCTAGCCCTCTTCTCCTGTGACTACACCCTAGGCATTGCTGTCACCGAGAACTGCTGCACTTCTACAATCCTAATCTAAATAACTACTCCTGATTCACAATCACTATTGATTTCTTTGAGTCTGTTACTTATACTACACCATTTCTTTAACCAATCCTGATTTTTCTGCTGTTCCCCTATTTATTTATTTCTATTGTTTTTTTTCTTATTCATACAATTCTTCAATGTCTATCACCTCAAATTCTTTCTTTCTCTCTTTTCTTCCCAATGCAGAAGAAGGCTTCCTCTGCTCTTGCATGTAGACTGCTAAGCACAGCTAAAGCCCTTTTCTTTGGATTCTTGGAGCTTACAGTCTTCTGATTTTTCCTCTGTCTCCTTGCTCCTTACGTCTCCCTCACAGGTTCATCTTCTGCCTGCCATCCCTTAACTGTAAGCCTTTCTTGGGGATTTCCCTGGCAGCTTCTCTCATTGCTCTGTGCACTCTTGGGTCATCTCAACAACTCCTATTGTTTTTGTTACTACCTGTATTTAAGGTAGGCTAAAATGGTAACACATGTAGATCACTAAACGTACGGTTCAAAACCAATAGGGTTTATTTCTCATACAGTGGTCCAAAGTGATTATTCCTGGTGGTTAGGAAGATATTTTTCAGTGGATATTCAAGAACTCAAATGCTTCAATCTTATGAATCCAGTATCCCCTAAGACCTTTTCATTGTGTGCTCCCATCCAGGTAAGGCGTACGAGCCTCTTAAAAAACTTAGCTCCAGGAATGACACACATTACATTCACTCATACCCTGCTGGCTAGATGTAGGTGTCTTACGTCTTCGCTTTTTCTTGGATCATATTAGAGTCTCTATGCCTTTCTTGTAGCAATGCTGCAAGCACATAAAAGTTGCATTTCCAGTATGACATAAAAAGGTATTTTGCAGAAAGTGCTAGGTTTTCACACTTGTTTTTGTAGCTGAAGCATTGACTTCATAAATTTCCTTTTTTTATTTTTTTACAATGGTCCTTACACTGGATTTATTTATCTTGAAGTGGTAGCAGCCACAGCCACAGGCTTTAATCTATCATATTCAAGAAATTCTACTTTTTCTTGTAACGTCTTGACTTTTCTCTGCTTCTCAGGGGCATTTTGTATGACCCCATAGTGTCAGTCAAGATTTATGGTATTGTGCTAAACACATGAAAAAATACTTGGGCCCGTGAGAGCACACAGGCTAGGCTACCATGAAGCAATTGTGTCCATTGCACTAGGCTACCGAAAAGCAATCATATTGCTGCTTCTTCATTATCAGTGCATGAATTGGTAGACCTATAAATACATATCAGTTTTATATGTTTTCATTTTTGATGTCTAGTGTTATTACACATCTAATGTTTTGTATCATATAAGACAATATTGACATAGGCACTGACAGACGAGTCATCTTATAAACGGGCAACATGAACTTACGGCATCAAAAAACACAGTACAGGACTGTAAGTGTAATTTCCCTTATGATTTTCTTAAAAACATTTTCTTTTCTCTGGCTTACTATGTTGTAAGAATATAGCATGCAATACATATAACATACAAAATACATGTTAATTGACTTTATGTTCTTGGTAAGGCCTCCAGTCAACAGTAGGCTGTTAGCGATTAAGTTTTTGGGGAGTCAAAATTATACATGGATTTTCAACTGTGGTGGAGGGTGTGTCATGGCTCCTAATCCCCATGTTGTTCAGTGGTCAACTGTGTACATACACATTTTCTTTATCCATTTATCTGTTGATAGACATTTAGGCTGTTTCCGTATCTTGGCTCTTGGGAATAATGCTTCAGTGAACATGGGAGTGCAGACATCTCTTTGAGACACTGATTTGTTTCCTTCAGATATAAACTCAGAAATGGGATTGCTGGGTATAGCAGATGTATTTTTAATTTTTTGAGCAACTTTCGTGCTATTTTCCATAATGGATGTACGAATTTACATTCCAACCAACAGTTGGCAGGAGCTCCCTTTTCTCCACATCTTTGCCAACATTTGTTGTTTTTTTTTTTGATAAAAGCCATCCTAACAGGTATGAAGTCATATCTCATTGTGGTTTTGATCTGCATTTCCCTGACAATTTGTGATGCTGAACACTCTTCTCTATACTTGTTGGTCATCTGTATGTTTTCTTTGGAAAAATGTCTATTCTGGTCGTTTGCCCATTTTTAAACTGAGTTATTTGTGTTTTTTCGCTATTGAATCATATGAGTTCCTTATATATTTGGGGAATTAACTCCCTATCAGTTACATGGCTTGTAAATATTTTCTCCCATTCCTTAGGTTGCTTGTTCACTCTACTGTTTGTTTCCTTTGGTGCACAGAAGCTTTTTAGTTTGATGTAGTCCCATTTGTATTTTTTATCTTGTTACCTGTGCTTTTGATGTTATATCTAAAATAAATTGCTACAATCCATGTCAAGGAACTTTTTTCCTGTGTTTTTTTTCCAGTTTTCCAGTTTCAGGTCTTACATTTAAATTTTCAATTCTTTTGAGTTAATTTCACTGAGTGGTGTAAGATAGGATTCAGCTTTCATTTTTGCATGTAAATATCCAGCTTTCTCAACACACTTTACTGAAGAGACTATCCTTTGTGTGTTCTTGATGACTTTGTCAAAGATGGTATATGTGCATATTTATTTCTGGGCTCTTTTTCTGTTCCACTGGCCGATGTGTCTGCTATTATGCAAGCACAATACTGTCTTGATAGCTTTGTAATATAATTTGAAATGAGGAAATGTGATGTCTCCAGCTTTGTTCTTTTTCAAAGTTGCTTTAGCTACTTGGGGTCTTTTGTGGTTCCATAGAAATTTTCAGATAGATTTTTCTATTTTTGTGAGAAATGCCATTGTAACTTTGATAGTGATTATATGGAATCTGTAGGTTGCTTTGGGCATTTTAAATATCAATTCTTCCAATCCATGAATATGAGATATATGTCCATTTGTTTTCTTCAATTTCTTTCATCAATTTCTTATTGCTTTTAGTATACAGATCTCTCACCTCCTTTATTATATTCCTATTTTTTAAAGTTTTTCATGCTATTATAAATTAATTTTCTTAATTTTTCTTTCTGATATGTCTTTCTTTGCCTATAGAAATGCAACTGACTTTTGTATATTGATTTCTTTATTCTGCAAATTTACTGACTTCATTAGTTCTATAAGTTTTTTGGTGGAGTTATGAAAGGTTTTCTCTATATAAGATGTCATCTAAAAACAAGGATAATTTTTCTTCTTCTCTGATTTGGATGCATTTCTTTTTACTTAATTGCTTTGACTAGAACTTCCAGTAGTATGTGGAATAGAAGTGGTGAGAATGTGCAACCTTGTTTCTGACCTTTACGAAAAAGCTTTCATATTTTTCACTGCTGAATATGTTAGCTGAATGCTTGTCATACATGACATTTATTATGTTGAACCACATTTCTTCTACACTTGTTTGAGAGATTTTATCATGAAGGAATGTTGAATATTGTCAAATATTTTTCTGCATCTATTGAAAGAATCATATGATTTTTATCCTTCATGCTGTTGTGGTGTATCACATATACTAATCTGTGTATTTTGAACCATTTTTTACATCTCAGGGAAAATCCCATTTGATCAACTTTTTAATGTGCTATTGAATTTTGTTTGTTGGTATTTTGTTAAGGAGTTTTGTATCTATGTTCATCAGGGATATTGGTCTATTATTTTCTTTTCTTGTAGTGTCCTTGTCTTTGATATGAGGGTAATGCTGGCTCTGTAAAATGAACTTGGGAGTGTTCCCTCTTCTTCAAGTTTTTGAAAGAGTTTGAGAAAGATCTTTTAAATTTTTTTGGTAAAATTCACTCTACAGCCATCTGGTACTGGGTTTTCTTTGTGGGGAGATTTTCATTTATTGCTTCAATTTCCTCACTCATAATTGGTCTGATAAAAATTTTTTCTACAAGAGACTCACTTCAAACCCAAAGACATACACAGACTGAAAGTAAAGGGATGGAAAAAGATATTTCATGCAACTAACAGTGAGAAAAAAGCAGGAGTTGCAGTACTTGTATCAGACAAAATAGACTTCAAAACAAAGAAAGTTACAAGAGACAAAGAAGGACATTCCATAATGATAAAAGGGGCAGTCCAACAAGAGGATATAACTATTATAAATATCTATGCACACAACACAGGATCACCTACATATGTGAAACAAATACTAACAGAATTAAAGGGGGAAATACAATGCAATGCATTCATTTTGGGACACTTCAACACACCACTCCAAAGGACAGATCAACCAGGCAGAAAATAAGTAAAGAGACAGAGGCACTGAACAACATATTAGAACAGGTGGACCTAATGGACATCTACAGAACACTCCATCCAAAAGCAACAGGATACACATTCTTCTCAAGTGCACATGGAACACTTTCAAGAATAGGTCAGATAGATCATATATTAGGCCACAAAAAGAACCTCAGTAAATACAAAAAGATTGAAATTGTACCAACCAGCTTCTCAGATCACAAAGGTATGAAACTAGATAATAAATTACTCAAAGAAAATGAAAAAGAACACAAACATATGGAGGCTTAATAACATGCTCCTAAATAATCAATGGATCAATGACCAAATAAAAACAGAGATCAAGCAATATATGGAGACAAATGACAACAATAATTCAACACCACAAAATCTGTGGGATGCAGCAAAAACTGTGCTAAGAGGGAACTATATTGCAATACAGGCCTACCTCAGGAAAGAAGAACAATCCCAAATGAACAGTCTAAACTCACAATTAAGGAAACTAGAAAAGGAAGAACAAATGTGGCCCAAAGTCAATAGAAGGAGGGACATAATAAAGATTAAAGCATAAATAAAATAAAATTCAGAAGAATAAAACAATAGAAAGAATCAATGAAAGCAGGAGCTGGTTCTTTGAGAAAACAAACAAAATAGATAAACCCCTAGCCAGACTTATCAAGAAAAAAAGAGAATCTACACACATAAACAGAATCAGAAATGAGAAAGGAAAAAGATTAGGTTTATTCTTTGTGGGGAGATTTTCAATTATTTTATAATAATTTATAACCTATGGATACCACAGAAATACAAAGAATTATGAGAGAATACTATGAAAAATTATATGCTAACAAACTGGATAACCTAGAAGAAATGGACAACTTTCTAGGAAAATACAACCTTCCAAGGCTGACCCAGAAAGAAACAGAAAATCTGAATAGACCAATTACCAGCAAAAAAATTGATTTGGTAAACATAAAACTACCTAAGAACAAAACCCCTGGACCAGATGGTTTCACTGCTGAATTTTATCAAAAATTTAGTGAAGACCTAATACCCATCCTCATTTAAGTTTTCCAAAAAGTAGAAGAGGAGGGAATACTCCCAAATTCATTCTACGAGGCCAACATCCCTCTAATACCAAAACCAGGCAAAGACACCACGAAAAAAGAAAATTACAGACCAATATCCCGGATAAACATAGATGCAAAAATACTCAACAAAATATTAGCAAACTGATTTCAAAAATACATCAAAAAGATCATCCATCATGATCAAGTGGGATTCATCCCAGGGATGCAAGGATGGTACAACATTCGAAAATCCATCAACATCATCCACTACATCAATAAAACAAAGGACAAAAACCACATGATCATCTCCATAGATGCTGAAAAAGCATTCGACAAAATTCAACATCCATTCATGATAAAAACTCTCCACAAAATGGGTACAGAGGGCAAATACCTCAACATAATAAAGGCCATGTATGACAAACCCACAGCCAACATTATACTTAATAGTGAGTAGCTGAAAGTTTTCCTTTAAGATCAGGAACAAGACAAGGATGCCCAATCTCCCCACTTTTATTCAACATAGTTCTGGAGGTCCTAGCCACGGAAATCAGACAACACAAAGAAATAAAAGGCATCCAGATTGGCAAGGAGGAACTCAGACTGTCCTTGTTTGCAGATGACATGATATTGTACATAAAAATCCCTAAAGAATCCACTTCAAGACTATTAGAGCTAATATCTGAATTCAGCAGTAAGGGATACAAAATTAATACACAGAAATCTGTTGCATTCCTATACACTAATGATGAACTAGAAGAACGAGAAATCAGGAAAACAATTCCATTCACAATTGTATCAAAAAGAATAAAATACCTAGGAATAAACCTAACCAAAGAAGTGAAAGACCTATACCCTGAAAACTACAAGACACTCCTAAGAGAAATTAAAGAGGACACTAATGAATGGAAATTCATCCCATGCTCTTGGCTAGGAAGAATTAATATTGTCAAAATGGCCATCCTGCCTAAAGCAATATACAGATTCAATGCAATCCCTATCAAATTACCAACAGCATTCTTCAATGAACTAGAGAAAATAGTTCTAAAATTCATATGGAACCACAAAAGACCCTGAATAGCCAAAGCAATCCTGAAAAGGAAGAATAAAGCAGGGAGGATTACTGTCTAACCCCATACACCAAAGTAAACTCAAAATGGATCAAAGACCTGAATGTAAGTCATGAAACCATAAAACGCTTAGAAAAAAACACAGGCATCATCTCTTGGACATAAATATGAGCAACTTCTTCTTGAACATGTCTCCCCAGGCAAGGGAAACAAGAGAAAAAATGAATGAATTGGACTATATCAAACTAAAAAGCTTCTGTACAGCAAGGGATACCGTCAGTAGAACAAAAAGACTTCCTACAGTATGGGAGAATATATTCATAAATGACATATCCGATAAGGGGTTGACATCCAAATTATAAAAAGAGCTCACACACCTCAATAAACAAAAAGCAAAGAAGCCAATTAAAAAATGGGAAGAGAAGCTAAACAGAAACTTCTCCAAAGAAGAAATTCAGATGGCCAACAGGCACATGAAAAGATGCTCCACATCGCTAGTCATCAGAGAAATGCAAATTAAAACCACAATGAGGTATCACCTCACACCAGTTAGGATGGCCGCCATCCGAAAGAAAAACAACAACAAATGTTGGTGAGGATGTGGAGAAACGGGAACCCTCCTACACTGCTGGTGGGAATGTAAATTAGTACAACCACTGTGGAAAGCAGTATGGAGGTTCCTCGAAAAACTCAAAATAGAAATACCATTTGTCCCAGGAATTCCACTCCTAGGAATTTACCCAAAGAATGCAGCAGCCAAGTTTCAAAAAGATATATGCACTCCTATGTTTATCACAGCACTATTTACAATAGCCAAGAAATGGAAGCAACCTAAGTGTCCATCAGTAGATGAATGGGTAAAGAAGATGTGGTATATATACACAATGGAATATTATTCCACCATAAGAAGAAAACAAGTCCTACCATTTGCAGCAACATGGATGGAGCTAGAGGGTATTATGTTTAGTGAAATAAGCCAGATGGAGAAAGACAAGTATCAAATGATTTCACTCATATGTGGAGTATAAGAACAAAGAAAAAACTGAAGGAACACAACAGCAGCAGACTCACAGAACCCAAGAATGGAACAACAGTTACCAAAGGGAAAGGGACTGGGGAAGATGGGTGGGAAGGGAGGAATAAGGGGGAAAAAGGGCTATTACAATTAGCATACATAATGTAGTGGGTGTGGGTGTGGGGTGGGGGGATACGGGGAAGGCAGTATAACACAGAGAAGACAAGTAGTGATTCTATAACATCCTTCTATGCTGATGAACAGTGACTGCAATAGGGCATGTGGTGGGGACTTGATAATAGGTGGAGTCTAGTAACCATAATGTTGCTCATGTAATTGTATATTAATAATAGCAAATTTAAAAAATTAAAAAAAATTTTATTTCTTCATGATTCAGTCTTGGTAGGTTATATGTTTTTGTGACTTTATCCATTTCTTTCATATTATCTAACTTGGCATATAATTGTTCATATCGGTCTCTTACAATCTTTTTTTTACTTCTGGGACATCATTTATAATGTCTCTTACACTTCTGATTTTATTCACTTTTCTCATCTCTCCTTTTTTCTTGGTCACTCTAGCTAATGATTCATCAATTTTGTTTATCTTTTCAAAAAAACCCACCTATCAGGTTTATTGATTTATTGTTTTTCTAGCTTCTATTTCATTTATTTCTGCTCAGATCTATGTTATTTCCTTCCTTCTGCTAACACTGGATTTAGCTTGTTCTTTTTCTAATTCCTTGAGGTATAAAATTAGATTTTTTTCAAACCTTTCTTTTTTCCTAATGTAGTTGTCTATTGCTATTAATAATAATCATTGCATTGAATATCTTATCCATTCCTTCATTTTCAGTCTGCTCTAAATAAGCTTTCTGTCCTTCCCTATCTTCTCCTTCTAGGACTCCCATATGCATGTTATTTTGTTTGATGGTGTGCCATAGTTCAGGTATGCTTTTTCACTCCTTTTCCTTTGTTCTTCTCTGACTGGATAATTTCAAATGACCTCAGAATATGCTGACTCTTTCTTCTGATTGATCAGGTTTGCTATTGAAGTTTTCATTTAATGTATTCTTTGGCTCCAATAACTGGTTTTTATAATTTTTATCTTTTTGTTAAACTTGTTTTGTTCATGTTATTTTCCTGATTTTGTTAAATTCTCTGTGTTTTCTTGCAGCTTACTGCACTTCCTTAAAACAACTTCCAAATTCTTTTTCAGGCACATTGTAGATCTCCATTCTTTGGGAATAGTTCTGGAAAATTATTGTATTCCCTTTTCGTGTCATGTTTGCTTAATGTTTTCCTGCTTCTTGAAGACTTGTGTTTCCATCTTTACATTTCAAGGAGAAATAATCTCCCCTAGTCTTTAGTGACTGGTTTTGGGAAGGAAATACCTTCAGGAGTCATTCATAGCAGAGAATCTGAGCCTCCTTAGATTTCTTCTTTGGATGTTCCTGGTCCATACTTCTTGTTCCATCTTTGTGGCGGGGGCGGGGGGGGGAATTCTTATTATTGTATGCCATCTCTCAATCCCACAAAATCAAGCTGAAGGCTAAGAGCCTATTTGTTTTCCAAAAGAGAGTACCCTGAAATCTCAAGCTTATGTACTTCCGCCCAGTTCCAGTGTTGGGTCAACTTTCTTCACATGCTCAGTAGCTCTGCAAATACTTGTACTTTCTGCCCACAGGGGTGCATGAAGGAAGCTGGTTATGTTGGGAGTTTGTAGGTGTGATGAAGAGAGCACTGGGGTATCTATGGGAGCCAGTTGTGGGGGCCCATAGGCAATCCCTCCCCAGTCACTTATGGGAAGGCATTCTGATGCAGTTTGCAATGTGATTATTTCCAAATCCTGATCGTTGTGCTCCCAGCCTCTACCAGACCCTCAGTCATGTAGAGAACCTCAGTATTCTGTGTGGGGTGAGAAATAGGTGGGCCTCTTTGGCAGCGTTCTATATAGCTGGGGAAGCTTGGTACTCACTCATTCACAATGCTCTCAGTTTCCTTCAAGGAAATCAGGAGCCAAGGGAGTCTCTCTGGGCACTGGGCGATGCCTCCTTGGTGTGGGATGATACGACTAAAGTGAAACCATTCTTACTCTCTTAAATGTATGCAGTGTCGTGTTTTTTGTTCCAGTGATATGCTGGAACTTCTCTGCTGGACCCCTAGACTACTGTAAAGATACTCTCATTTATGGGAGATTTTCAAAATCAATGGTTTGTGGGGAGATGACGATATAAAACTCCTATCTCCCCTTCTGGATGATGTCACTCCTTCCTCAGTTCTACATCTCTCCCAGTGCTGTACTTATTCTACAGATGAATTATTACCATAGTCTCCTAACTGGTTTCTCCGATTTCAGTCTTTCCTGTTTTGCCTGCCATGTGCCAAATGACCTTTCCAGCATACCAATCAGATTATTGTACTCACAAGTTTAGATGTCATTAATAGTTCCACATATCACTCAAGATAAAGTCCAGGCTCCTTAGCTTTGAACCTTTACTAATCCTCTCAGAAGCTCACTTAGCTAACTTTCCACCAGATGGGGTAAGGATCAGGTCTGATTTGCTCACCATTTTATCACCAGAACCTAGTACCACACCTGGCTTAATAAATACACATTCGATAAATGAATGAAAGTTCTTCAGGATGCTTTTTCTGGTCTTCATGCTCTGATGAGTTCACTCATCTGTATTTCCACTTCCTACTCTCTTAATAGTGTTTGTCACATGTAGTTGCCTATTGTTCCACACTTGCACTTTAAGTTCCTTAAAAGCAGGGACAGCATCATTTATTCTTTTATTTTCATCATATACTACAGTTCCCCGCATCCAATAGGCTCCCAGGTATTGAGTAGATGAAAAAATGGACAATTGTTCCAGTTAAGGGTCAGAAAGTAAATCTAGGATGTTTTTCTAGGAGGTGAATATTGCTTACAATTGATTTTTGTCTAGTTAGGTAGACAAAATTCTTATTCACAAGAATTGCAAAGAACATCAGTTCTCAAGAGAAAAGCTAATTGCCCATGGGATTGCATTTCCCAGGAGGATGCAGATGGCTGAGAGTCATGTGTAAGGATTTTGTGTACAAGTAATTTGATGTGGAGAAGGTATAAATGAATGGGGAACAGCATAATTGCAGGGATGCTGCATATGGCCAGGCAGGTGGTACACGGCAAAATTCTAGAGGGAGTTTTTCACATAGATAATGACATGCACATAGCTATCAGGAACTCTGTAGTTTGGTTGTCCTAACTGTGAAAGAACTCTGTGGAGAAAATGAGATTCTTGAAGACATGAATGAGAAATCATGAGGAAGGCGATACCTAGAGTATTCTTAGGAACTTTTGTTACGTGACATACTCTTGTACCACTCTTCAGGATGCAGTAAAATTCCAGAATATTCTTCACTGCTTTATAACATATATTTCTTTAAATGGGACATACTAACAATGGGCTATGAGAGCTTAGTTTATGTGAGTTATATGTGGACAATTAGTAAAAAGCATTTAAATAATTGCTACAAGGTTTAGTTTGAAACATCATACTTATTCTTCAAAAAGTTTACAAATATCATATCATTAGAAAAACTCTACCAAAAATGCTTTGATCATCCATTTATCCACTCACTAAACATGTTATTTAGTGACCGATATATACAAGGCAGTACACTTGATGCTTTGAAGGATCAGATGCTAGATTAGAGATAATTATGTTGCTAAAGAATTTCATAATCTGGTGGGGGAGATTCCACATGTTTATAAAAGTATGACAATTTAGGTGAGAATGGGCACCATAAAGGATGAATAAACCAAGATTATGGAAATTCAGCAGATGGAAAAAAGTAGTTATGATGAGAGTGAGAAAGTTTTATGAAGGAGATATCTGAGCTCTATCTTAATGAATAGAAGGAATCAGGTCAGATCGAAATGGGAGAGAAATACAGTTCAAGGTTCCTGACTCAGGCAAATTTCCACCATAGGGAATGGAAACTGGCTTCCACCAAGATCTTGATAACTTCTTTACCACCAAAGATCAACTATTCCTTTATCAGCCTCCTATTAACATCCAGCCACTGAGTGATCCAAAATATAGGACACAAAATACAGAATAAGATCTAAATTATCCAAACTGCAGTATAGGAAACCTAGACCTTATTTTATCAGAGGAATGTTTAAAAGACCAATTATCCAAAGCTTACAGAAAAGAAAAAAAATGAGTTTGCCCTGGATTAGTAATATAAAACATTTAAATAAAAGCTGCTATAAAGAAGAAATCCCAGGATAAAGGAATGCATCAGAGTAGGTGTTATGCATTGTGTCTTTAAGTTACATAACCGGAAGATGAAATAAATCAAGGACTACCTCTAGGCAAGAAAAACAAAGAAAATGAAAAACATTGTTAATTCCTTTGGGTTACAATTCCAACTGAAAAAAAAAACCTCTTTAGCCAATGAAATCCAGCATCTTTTAAAATATAGAACAACATAAAGAAGCCATGATGTATAGTAAAATTTGTTAACAGTGCTATAAAGAGATTTCACATCAAAGAAAAGATAAATATACACACCCTAAATCTTAAAGAAAAAGAGATCCAACATTAGATTGAATGTAACAGTGAAGAATGAAAGCTATTTTCCATTATTTATAGGAAAATACAGATTAAAAAACATTAAGTGAACTAATATTGTGTGTTTTATAGAATATACATACATTTTATTGGCTGATACCATTAAAGTGCCCCATATGAATGATGAGAAACAGGGAGATCATGGGTCCAACATACAGATTGTTTGAAATAGTATGTACTCATTTGTTTCAGACTCATCAAAGTATTATAGTCTTTCCAGAGTGGTGACCAACTAGCAAAACTTATTGACGCAACCTCCTCATTCATTTTATGGTACTCTTTACTGATTGCAGAGTAGTGAGGAGGGAATAGGCAGGAGACAATAATCAACCTATGGTATTCTTGAAGACACAGTAACATTTTTTTCACTTCGAAATAGGGTTATTAGGAAGAGGCATAAGATATTCTGAGTCTAAGCAGTTGCAGAGAGGTCTTTTACACTCTGAAAACTGTAAATAAATCACTCTCCAATCTCTGCCTGAGAAGATCTGAGGTGCTTCTAAAAAGAGGATGTGCATCCATTAGTGAAAAAAGAAAGCAGGAGTGCTCTAGAGCCACTCTAAGTGTAGCTTGTTTTCAAGCATCCCCCTTTTTGAAATCAGCTTCATGAAACATAATTTACATGAATAAATGCACTTTTTAAAAGTATACAGTCAAGTGCCCCGAGGAATGTGAAGTCCTCCAAGCAATTGCTTTTAACCAGTGACCATCCACAGATGGCACCTCTGGGTCTATACTGACAGCAAGGGCATGCAAAGAAAATGGAATGTGCTGAACACCTAATTCTTACCTTATGGCTTCACCCTTATTATTTCATATCCTCCTAAGAACAATCTTGTGGAAGCAGCATTATTATTCCCATTTTGATTAGTAAAAAAAAAAGTCTCAGAATGCATGAATAATTTGTGCAAGGTATCAGATAGTAAGGCAGGACAGGCCATGATTTGAATCCAGATATGTCTGTCCCTAAGACCATTGGTTTTTTTTTTTATGCCATATTAACCACTGATGACACACTGGTCACCACATCCACCCACCCATTCTCCCCAGGTCTCATAGGAGCCACAATTTCAAAGAGCTTAAGAAGGGAATGAGGATGGGACAGTAGCAATTCCTTGGTGAAAGGGCTTTAAAAAAGGGGATACCAGAGGTTGGAGCTCAGAATGAGGGGCTGAGCTTGGGGAGTGGGTAGTCCCATAGATAGCAGTGGCATTAGGAATGCTAAGTGGCAGAGAAGGCTGGGGAGGGAGATAGTCTTCTTTCATTGAATTTAACTGAGGCAGAGCTAGGATTCCCGAGCCTGCTAGTGAGTGAAGGGAGACACGGAATTTCGAAGGGCTCTAATTCCTTGGGGGAAGCATGTTCAAGTCTTCTGTATGCTAGTACTAAACTGATGACCATGTCAGAGTACCAAATAAATGAGCTGAATCCATCTCTTTAACGCATTACTCAATCATCTTATGCCAATGGAAGATGAGTTACAGTAATATGACAAAAAGTATTTAAGAAATGCAAAGCTCACAGACAGAATACTGAGGTATGAACACATCATTTTAATGTGAACCTTGGATTTATGTATTTGCAAATGAATTTGGATTTCTTTCTTCCTTAGTTATATTTTATATTAAGTAGTAATATAAAAATTTTTAAACTTTTCAGTCAATTTTTATGTTATAGACTGAATTAATAAGGGCATGAGATGACCACATATGTAGTTATATAGTTAGTAATAAATACTAAGAATTTGAATCAAGAAATCTTTATTTTATTCCACAATTTGCTAACATAATATATAAGGGTTATCATCCATCTACAATTACATGGAAAACTTAGGCCTTTAGTTGTTTTTAGGTATTTTTTC
Organism: Smutsia gigantea; assembly: GCA_032199065.1. Taxonomy (NCBI): domain Eukaryota; kingdom Metazoa; phylum Chordata; class Mammalia; order Pholidota; family Manidae; genus Smutsia; species Smutsia gigantea. The sequence goes on from JAVSCE010010286.1 coordinate 112,020, forward strand.
AATTTTAGTTGGAATGGAACCTAAATTTGAGGCTTCAGTGAAGACAAGCATAACACAGCTCTGAGAACCTTACTAGTGGAGCACTGACCATTTTAGCTGCTTCCTAGGTCCAAAGAACTATGGCTCCAATTTATTTTCAATCCATCCTTCTAAAGTCTGCCTATCTTCCCCTATCTAATACAATATGAACTCTCAAAAATATTCAGTTGATTTCAACCAGAAGTAAAATTATTTCTTTGAAGACTACATGATCTTATACATAGAAAACTCTAAAGGTTCCACCAAAACATTTTCAGAATAAACACATTTAGTAATGCTGCAGAATACAACATCAGCTTGCAAAATGAAGTTGCATTTCTACACACTAACAATGAAGTATCCCAAAAGGAAATTAAGAAAATAATCTCATTTACAACAGCATAGAAAGAATAAAACACTTGGGAATAAACTTAGGTAAGGAGGTAAAACACGTCTACATCGAATGATAACATATTGATGAAAGAAATTTTAAAAGATGCAAATAAATGGAAAGCTACTCCAGCTTCACAGACTGGAAGACTTAATATTCAATATCTTCATCAAAATGCCAATAGTTTTTTTTGTAGAAATAGAAAAAAAATCCTAAAATTCATATGGAACCACAAAAGACCCTGAATAGCTAAAATGATCTTAAGAACAAAGCTGGAGGCATTCCATCACCCTGGTTTCAAAATATATTACAAAGCTACAATGAAACAGTATGGTATTGGCATAACACAGACATATAGACCAATGGAATACAATGGAGATAAACCTAGGAATAAACCCACCCATCTAGAGTCAACTGATATTCTATAAGGGTGCCTTGAAGACACAACAGACAGAGGATAGTCACTACAAAAAAATGTTGGAAAACTGGATATCTACATGCAAAAGAATAAAATTGGGCCCTAGTCTTAAACCATACACAAAATCAAAGAAAATGGATTAAACACTTAAACCTGAAATTGTAAACTCCTGGAAGAAAGCATAGGGGAAAACTTCTTGGCATTGTTCTTAACAATGATTTCTTGGATGTGCCTCTGAAAGCACAAACAACAAAAGCAAAAATAAACAAGTGGGGCACCATCAGACTAAAAAGCTTCTTCACATAAAAGGAAACAACCAACAAAATGAAAATGGTATCTATGCATTAGAAGAAAACATTTTAAAACCTTAATCTGATAAAGAATTGATATCCAAAATATATAAGGAACTCCTACACCTCAATAGTTAAAGAAACCAAGTAACCCAATTGAAAAATAGACAAAAGACTTGAGCATTTTCCCAAAGACAACATACAAAAAGCCAACAAGTCTATAAAAAGGTGCTCAACATCACTAAGCATCAGGGAAATGCAAATCAGAGCCACCAGGCATCACTTCACACCTCTTAGGATGGCTAATATTTAAAAAATTAAAAAGATAACAAGTGTTGGCAAGGATACAGAGAAAGGGGAACCCTTATATACTGTTTATAAGAATGCATAATGGTGTAGTCACTACAGAAAACAGTATGGAGTTTCCTCAAAAAAATTAAAGATAGAATTACCATAGAACCCAGCAATCCCACTTATGAGGATACATCCAAAGGAACTAAAATCAGAATCTCAAAGAAATATCTTCATGCAAATGTTCGATGCAGCATTTTTCACAATAGTCAAGATATGGAAACAGCCTAAATATCCATCAATGGATGAACAGATAAAGAAATGTGGTTTATTCATATAATGGAATATTATTCAGCTTTGAAAAAGAAATAAATGCTACCACATGTGATAATATACAGGAACCTAGAGGGCATTATTTTAAATGAAATAAGCCAGACACAGAAAGACAAATACTGTATGACTCCTCTTATCTGAGATATCTAAAATGGTGAAACATGCAGAATCAGAGAGGAAAATGGTAATTGCCAGGATTTGAAGGAAGAGAGAAATGAGAGTTATTTTTCAGTATGTATAAAATTTCCATTAAGCACAGTGAGTAAGTTCCAGAAATCTTCTGTACAACATAGCGTCTAAAGTTCACCAACATTGTATTGTACAGTTAAAAATTCATTTAGAGGGTAGATTTCATGTTAGCTGTTTTCACACAATAAAAAATAGGAAAAAAAGAAAAACACTGTTCTTAATACAAATTAAAAATCTAATTTGCTCATAAAACTAAACATGTAAACACCATATGACCTAGCAATTACATTCTTGACATTCATCCCAAATAAATGAAAATTATATTCATACATCCAACTGTATAAGAATATCAATAGCAGCTTTACTTGTAGTAGTCTAATCCTGGAACTACCCCTGTGCTTTTCAACTGGTGAAATACCTGTAAAGTTCCCAAACCACAGAATACTATTTAACTGTTAAAAAGAACACATAACAACTTGATGACTCTTCAGAGAATTATGCTGCATGAAAAAAACAATCCGAGAAGGGTACCTACGGCGTGATTACATTTATATAATTATTGAAATGATAACATTTTAGATATAGAAGACAGATTAGTGGTTGATAGGGTTTATGGATGAAGGGTGGACAGTAAGAAGTGGGTATGAAGGGCAATACATGGGATTTTGTGGTGTGAGAACTGTTAGGTGTCTTTATTCTGGTAGTGGCTATACAAACCTACACAGGTGATAAAATTGTATATAACAACACACACACATACACACAACTACAGAGAAAACTGAGGAAACTGAATCACTGTATCATTGTTCTGGTTGTAATATTATACTATAGCTATAGTTATCTAGTGTTATACAACTAACCATAGTGTTACATAATGTCATTATCCTTGTGATGTTATACTGTAGTTTTGCAAAATGGTATCATTGGGGAAAACTGGGAATCTTTCTGTATTATTTCTCACAACTATATGTGACTCTGCAATTACCTCTATAAATTTCAATTAAAAAATCCATTCTCTTGTTTAATAAGCCTGGGTGACATCTGTGTACCTTTTCTAATGAAAAGCCATACCCACACCACCATCCCATTCCTTGTCTTACCCATCTTCCCTGCTTCACTTGCTTGAATCCCTTCACCACAGATGAGCTGTGAAAATTGTGTTTTCTTGGTAAAGATTGCTTTGCTCTGTCAAACTGTGAATCAATTTAAAACACAGCACTTAACCTGGATTTCATGTCCATCACTTACTTTCGCCTAAAGAGACATTTAAATTCTCCATGGATTATGAATATCATGGCCATTAATTTTACCAGTCAGATATGCTAATGGTTAGAATTTGTCAGGAAGAAAAAATTTCCTCAACATTGTTTTCATTTGTATTGTATATTCTGCAAGATCAATAATTAAGCCCTATGTGAGTTGCTGTACTTTTCCTTCTAAATACGAGCACCAAAAATAAAGGCAATGATCAGAGGGGATGAAAGGCAGTCTTTTCCTGTTAACTGAACACATCTCAAGGTTTATTAATGTGATACGTGTTTTCAAATGATATCATTGTGAATTAAAAATTCTTGCAATTTTAAATAACAATGGCCACTCTACATGTTGTTCTTGGCTTCCCAGTAAAACAGTGTCCTTATTGGTATCAGAATTTTATTTCCTGTATGAAAGTCTCTGGAGAAGTGGGTAGTCTTCCTTCTAGATTGACAATTTTGAAATGATGTCCTAAAGTTAGCCCACAAACCTCAGCAGCTTTGATTTAGATGATTCAGGAAAGAAATGTGAATACAAGATCGTCCAGTAAATACAAGAGAAATAATAGATCTGGATTTTAAAGTCTGTCAGCCTGACAGGCTCTTACACAGGAATTGGAAAGAGAAGAACAAAATATTTATTGAAGCAAAGGGTCACATTCAACAGGAGGGACTCTGAGAAAATATATCAGCTAATTGTAAAACAAATCTACTCTTATCAGAGAAAAGGATTTTGCATACCTTCAGCCACCCCTATTACTAAAAATGGTATTTAAAATACTCCAAGCAGAAGTACATTGATGAGAAGGATGTTCTTGAAAACTTAGAGGTACACTCTCTTCCTATTAAAATATCATAAAGTCTTTTCTATATAGTGCATTTTGAAAACTGGAGCAATAAGCTCAACATTTTTTACATTCTTCGAGCTTTATTATAAAATGGTATCTTGAATTTTACTTTTTAAAAAGTAGTATGTTTAGCTTGTTTCCTTTCTGATAAAAAGTGAGAAATAATCTCACCTTCTAGGCAAGAATTGTTTCCCTAGTACTACTGGTGTAGATCCAAACCTGAGCACAGGTGATCTTCACTGTGATATTGGGTTGTTCAACATTAGACATTTCTTGCTGCCCACTGGTTCAATTAAAAAATAAAAAGCAACAGCATTACAGTTTTCTGTTGTGGTAATTGTGTGCATCCTGGATGCTATGGTTTATTTTGGCCCATGTGGTGGGATTGGACATCCTCCTCTGAAAATATAGCATCCTGAGAGGTAAGCCAAGTTCATACCGCCCTTTTATGGAACAACCTGGGGTCTGAACATGAGTGGATAAAGCACCCATGGAGCACACGAAATGTCTCCTTTTTATGGCTTTAATAAAGTTACAAAATATATCAGCTTCTGTCGACAGAAAATAAAGCTAGACCATGTTAGAAATCCCTGCGTGAAACAAAATCTGTCTGTAGCATCTCTGTGGGGTTTACTGGTGTCTGCTTCCAGCATGCCAGCTCAGCCTGAGGTCCTGCTGGTTTGCTTTACTTGCTCAGCTTTTCCTCATGAAGATGTATGACTAAAGCATATATACCCCAAAATGGCATCATTAATTGGAATGAACAGAATCCTGACACGGCCCAACACGAATAAACACTTATGTCTTCGTGTATACACTGTGCTAGAGAGTCCCAGGCTCTTTTTAGTGAATGAGATGGTTAGCTCTCAAACCCACCCCTTTAGGGCAATAGGGAAGCAGCTTCCATTGTTGTTGTTTTTACCATTTTCTTTTTTTAAATATACTGTGCCAAGCAATGAGAAGTTTGCCCCATAAATCAGATGGTCCTGGGCTTTCTTTCCCTTCTCTAGGAGTCTGGTCCTTTGAAGATGTTAGTTCCCAAGGGCAGGAATCATGATTTTTTATCCACCATGGCAGCCCCAGCCCCTGTCAAAGTGCCTGATATGTGGAGACTGCACATTCAGTGCCAGAGAAATGGGAGTTTCTCTGGGGAGATTTCATTCTGTTTATTTTGTCTTGTTCCTTCATTTTCATCAAAATTCCTATTTCAGACTCTGCCTGGTGGTGGGTTTCTTTCGACCATCCAAGCTGAACACACAAGGATTTTAAGATAAGGAAGATGGCCGTGACTCTGTCAGGGTCTCCAGTGGGTGGAAACTATTCCATGTTATTTGTTGGCTTCTCTTCTCATGAGTACTTGGGTGGTGATCTTCAGAATCTCTTCGGTTAGTGCAGTATTTTCATAAATTAAAGCAATGAAATCAACATAAGCCAAAATAATAGGCTTATCTTTGGCTTCCTGAGCTGTCTAGTCCTTAGAAACAGGCTGTGCATATGACATTATGATTCTGTACTTATGAAAAGATCCTTGACTAGTGTTTGATGCCTCACCCAAATTCTGCTGACGGGACTGAAATCTGTTAAATTACAGAATATGCTTGATTCATGTCATTTTTCCATTTGGCTCTAAAAAAAATGCATTTTGGAGGAAGGAACATCTGTTATTACACATCTGAATCTTTTACAGTTTGATCATCAGATCACTGCTGGGATGTTTTCTTTCTTGGACTCATCTTCTGTCCTGGGAACCCTCACAGCTTTTATAATCAGCTCTATAGGCTATTCTGCTGGAATCTGCATTCTGCCAAGGGGAAATGAACTGTACACACAAAGTTTGGTGCTTAATTAAAAAAAATTTTTTTAGCTTGTGAGTTATTGGAGTTTCTATACTTAGCAAAATGTCTTTCTTGAAACCCAATATGAATATTGATGTGGGACAGACTTGGAATACCAAAGCTGTTGAGGTTGGGGCAGGTACTTCAGAGATGCAGGAAAATTTGAATGCATATCTGTCGAGCTATGACATGCCTCTACTTAAAGCATTCATATCTGCATTGGCTAAATCCCCTGAGGGTCATGAAGTCCACATTTGGGAACCATCCAAAGAGTGGCTTTATATGAACCACAGCACAAGAACATAAAAGGAGAGGCCATACTGAGGACAATTTAATATTACATAATAAACAACCTCATTTAACAAATATTTATTAAGACTCTCCTATGACAGAGGCTGATAAAAGAATGAATATGATCCCTGCCTTCTGTGAGCTACACTCAGACATTAAGTGATCACATAAATATATCATTATGAATAGTGATACTTATATGGCAGAGTTTGCTAGTTACTTATCCTCTATCCATCTTTTATGTCTTCCTGTGTAAAAAGTGCCTACACTGTCAGAGCAGCAATATACTCAGTTAGAAAATATTTTTTTTGTAGTTTGTAAAGAGGGATGGCTGAAGAAGTCCCTTATAGAGAGGGACAACTGAAAGAGGTCATAGAGTTGGGTTTCTGGGAAAGGTCCTTAAAGCAGGATGATTAAGCTGGGAAGCTTTTACCTTAACCCTTTCTCCTTCCTATTACCTGGAATAGGGACTTGGAGCTTAAGCTGCAGAGGCCATTCCGTGACATGTTGACCATAGGGTGGATAGCACAGGCTAAAGAGGATGCAGCAGAATAAATGGTGCCTGGGTCCCTGATGGCCCTGGAGCTGCCGCATCTGCCCTGAACTGCTTACCTCTGACTTCTTTTATGTAAGAGGCAAATAAAACTTTATCTTGTTAAACTACTCATTAAAAAAAAAAATATATATATATATATATATATATATATATATATATATTAACAACTTTAGAATCTGTGGTATGGTATTATTTGGAAATAGGATCTTTGTGGATTTAATCAATTTAAGATGGACTCTAAATTCAACGTGACTGGCGTCCTTCAGAAGAGGGGAATGTGGACACAGTCAAGAGGAAAAATGGCTGCGTGAAGACACAGGCGGAGATGGAGTTAGGTTTCCACAGGCCAAAAAATACCAAAGATTTCTAGCAACCACCAAAAGATAGAAGGGGTATGGAAGATTCCTCCTGAGAGCCTTTAAAGGGAGCATGGCTCTGCCAATACCTTGATTTCTGATTGTTAGTCTTCATAATGTGAGGAAATAAACTTCTGTTATTTTAAGCCACCTACTTTTTGGTAATTTGTTATTGCAATCCTCAGAAACTAAAATACCAGGTATAAATGTTCATTTCACAATGATAAAGGGGTTAATTAGCCGAAAGGACATAACATCCCCACAAGATCATGTACTGCATAACAGAGCTTCAAAATACATGAAGCAGAAGTGAAAACAACTGAAAGGAGAAATAGACAAATCCATCCTCAAGGGCTCCTTAATGGTCCAAAATGACTGCTGAAACGCTACCCATCATTTCCAAATTACTGGGGGAGAAAGAAAAAGGAGGCAGAAAAGGAACAAAATAATCTTTCCTCAACAGTCAGGTCCCTTTAAGGGCCCTTCCCAAAGTCCTCACTCAAAAACTTCCACTCATTGAACCCCCTTATTACATGGGAGATGAGGAAATGTAGCCTTACCTTTCTCAAGATGATTAGGATTCTGATTAGAAAGACCAGGAGAATGGGTGGTAGAGTGGCAACTAGCAGTTTTATCCATACATGAGAGAAGTAAAGCCTAATGTTTAAGCCTCAATGGTCAAATTACTTAGCTTAACATCTGACTCTGTGATCTACTGGTTGTATGAGCTATAGAATGATATGACATTTTTAAATCTCACTTTTCCCATCTGTAAATATTAACTTTGTTTATATATATGTTATTCACATCAATTTAAATTTTATAAATGTATTTCTATATTTAATATTATTTATGAATATTTATTAAAATATATAAATATATTTGAAATATATATATCTCCAAAGGGTTGTCTCGAGAGTTAAATAAAAGCATACACATACCAAAAAAAATCAGTCAAATTATTAAATACGAGCAACCACTTTGGGAAACAATTTAACATTAGTTCTAAATAGATTCAAACTTCTGAGGAATTCCTCTTTTAGGTATTTACCCAACAGGAGTCTGTGCGCCAAGAGACATATATACAAATGTCCATACAGTGTTACTCAGAAGAGCCTACAATTAGAAACTAGTCAACTGCTCTGAACAGAATACATTAAAAAAATAAAAACAGTGGTACATTCAAATGGAATATCTTATACCACAAAGAAAATGAGTGCTTTCTAAGTGCACTCAACAACATTAGTGAATCTAATAAAAGAATAGACTGATAAAAAACTTAAAACAAGCATAAATAAATTATAGTGTTGGAAGTAAGGATGGTGGTTACCTTTTCTACTAGTTTGGAGAAGAATTAAAGAAGGTTTCCTAAATATTGGCAATGTTCTATTTCTTGACTTGTGTGGGAGCTATACAAGTGTTACCTTGGGATTATTCACTGAGTCGTGCATTTTTTTCCCCCAATTTTCTTGTATGTATCAATTAGCATGATTATGTCATGACTGATTAGTCATCCAAACACATATACCTTTGATAGTAAAAGTGGGCAGGCACTCACTCTTACATGAAGACAGCAGGCATAACCCAAGACTGTCCTGGCAAACCAGGATATATGGTCAACTTTGTTATAAGTAACAATAAACAAGTTATTGAAAGAAAGGAAAGAGGGAGGGAAGAGAATCAATGAAAGGAAAGGAAAAAGAGGAAGAAGAGGACAAGTAGGAAGGAGACAAAGGGGAAAATGGAGGGAAGGTAAGGAAGAAGAAAATAAGGAAGGAAAGAGGAAGGGATAAAGAAGAAAAAAAAGAAGGAGAAAAAGAATAAAAGAAGGAGGGCCTGACCTAGGTCATGCTTCTCCTTTACTTCAAAATCCTGGGGTACCAGGAGCAACAGCTCAACAGGTCACATCCCTCTCAGTTGAGAATAGCTTTGCCTAGGTGAGAGGGGACAGAATGGGGAGGAAATTTTAAGCAGAACGTGAAATTAAAAGTTTTAAATTGCTTGATCAAGATGTTTAGCAATCTTCTCACATATCCTTAAAAGCTCTGCCTTTCAAGAAGAGCTAATTGACCTGGAAAGGCTGGAAGTAGGTTGTTGGGAGAAAAACGGAATATATATATGGAATATACATATATATATATTCCTCCAAATTGAAACTAATCAACAAAGGAGTTACACTGCCTCCCTCAACTTGGAGGTATTAATTCTCTTTGACCCCTTTGTGGGCTCTATGTGCACACTGGCACCCACTGAGGAGCACAGACATTGGTCATGGATTTTAGTCACTGGCCTCTATTCCTCTGCAGTCTTCCAAGATTTTACCCAAGGTCTGGCCGTGAGGTCATGTTCGCCGCTCTGCTCCCTCAGATTCTTGACTCAACCACCAGATTCTTCAGAGCGGCTGCTTCTCCCTCAGTCCTTCTGTGATCTTCCCAGAAGCCCAGAAAAGATCTCACTGCACACCTATGTCATTCTGAGGCAGTAGGAGACTCCTGTATCACAAGGTCTCAGTCTTCCCTGAAAAACCTGGCAGCCATTTGATTGTCCTTGTCCTAAGATGTGAGAGACTTTGGTGAGGCTGCTTTTTACCAGAGATCCAATAAGCCCAGAGAGACACTGTTCTCTTCTACTTTCAGATCCTGTTTGTAGGGTTTTTTTTATGTGTCTCCCTCCATCAGAAATTTTCCAAGTGTGTGAGGACAAACTTTGTGGTGAACTTCTGCTTCCTCTCCCAACTCCCTTTTGCTGTTCCCCAACTGAGAAGTCTCTCTCTAGTCTGGGTGAACGGTATGCTGCTGACAGGCCTACTCTTCTTCCTAACTCTTCGTTTGAAGTGAACTCACACAATTTATTATAGGAGCTATAGTGCTGACAACTGTCCCCTGAGACAATCTGCAATGTCACATCTTCAGGTATGAATGAAACATGCTGTGGGTACATGCACAAAACATACCTGTTACCTTGTCAAATTAATATCCTGATTGAGTCAAACTACTCATCAAAAAACTTTAGATTGGTTCAGACACTTGTTCCCTGGTGTTCTAGATATCTGAAACAGCAACCCTAACAAAGGCTAGGTTTCATGTGTGCATAATTACAGGCAATGTGTAAAGCATATATAAAATTACAAGTGAATCATTCCCATTTTGAGAGGATCTCAACATTCAGCAATCTAGGAAAATGCCATGTTTAAATCTGAGCAACAGAACCAAGTGAGTATACATTTGCCTCTGTAGTATACTTCATAGGCTCTGAGCACAATTAAGATGCATGACTATGAACACCAATATATCCTCCTATAGGGACTAATTTCTCTTCACAAACTTTTCTCCCTAGGTTATCACTTATGATATTACAAATACATTAGAGGGAATCCACAATTCAGCCTCCAAATTCATTATCCAAACTAATATATCCCTTCCTTTTTTTTAAAAAACTGATTCTAAAACTTAACTCATATTTCTAGTAATTTCAAGTTCTGTGCCAGGAATGTTTGTTGTTTAAAAGAAAAATGTATATGTATGTAAAGTTGAAATATTAGACATATTCAATGTCTTTAATATTGTTCTTTTTTTTGTAGAAAATGCCTATTAACTTTAGAAACAATTTTATGTGAATGAAATACCCTACCTACAAAGAATGAACTTTAAACCTAGTTTTGATTTAATAGCATTATATTGGTGAAATAAATCTCTTGTGTACATGTGGTTCCCTGTAATGTTATTGTGCTTATGGTTATTGCCATGCTCCAGGGGAGTGATGGATGGCAATGAGGCTTAACCCGATTTTACATCAAGTTCTTGCTAATCCCATACCACCCCTTCATAAATCTGAATAATTTGCTGCTACTCTGCAACTCTCGTGTGAGCTCTGAGAGGTTTGGGCCTGAAATTATATATTATTGCAACCTCCTTCAAAATGGTAAGGGCTTTTATTGTTTCTGTAACTGAATTATGTTTTCATATCTTTTACACTGCTGTAGTGGGGTATTGCTTAGCAACAAGTCTCCAAGAGTTTGAGAGTGGAGCAAACCTCATTAACATAATATGCTAGTCTTCCTTTCTTGCCACCATCTGGATAAATTCACTGCTGTCCCCTGACTTGGCTAGCCCAGAAGAACTACTCCTTTTTGCCTTCTAAAGTAAGTGTGCATTTCTATACTATGAAACATATTAATTCTTAATGATAATGGCAGCAGATATTAAAGACTAAGTGGGCAGATCATCCAACAGGGACCTAATGTACATAAAAACATTTTCATGTAGAAATGGATTCACTTTAATTTTTTTAAACAAATACCACTTAAGAAGGTAAACTATGCCACATCATTGCATTTTGCTGCCCTTTAAGAAAAGGACACAAATGACACACCACAAACAGAAAGTGTTCCTTGTAGGAGTGGCTCACACTGAGAAATGTATGTTATTTTTCCTAGCCTTCTTAAAGGTAACACCAGGACAAAATAAAAGAACTTTCTGCTATCCAAAATTAACAACTGTTTCTATATAGTTTGAATAAGTGGCTTTGGTCTTGTTAGAACAGACAGAGATGGTTCTAAAAATACCCACCAAGATTCACAGCTCACTTTGAGAACAATTCTGAATCAACCAGAAGTTGTGTAGGACAAGCACACAGCATGGACCTTACCCACTAAGGATTTCACTCACAAGCTATGTAAACATATTATGATAATTTCTTGGCATTGGTTTTAGCTATTTTTATCTTCCGTTGGGCCTAGACTTCAGGTGGTTCTGTGAGGAAGATTCCTCATTCAATCCACCCTGTTGGCCTCTTGGGTGACATGAGGAATTGAGGCATGCTGTACTTCTCTCATGGGTTTAATTTGTAAAAGTGGGTTAATGTGCTTTAAATCTGTTAATCAGAGAAGGGAGCAGTTCCGTAAGACTCTATTAGAAGGCGTGATAGTCTCAATGGAATATGAGGACATTTTAGAAGCCTGAAAGCATCACTCTTATGAATGAGTCAACTTCCTTTGAGAAATTTTCTTAAATAGCACATCAGAAGCCATGGATACTAATTCTGTTTTTCTCTTCTTTCAAACTAATAAATTTCTTATTTAAAAGTGATTACCATTTCTACAGAAATTGACAAAGAATATCTGCTTATCAAATGGTTTAACTAGCCCCACCACACATAACAAATACTTTTTAACCAAAAGGTAATAAACTGTTTTAAGCAATTGGCAACTGAACATTAAGTTTAAAAGACCCTTGAACCTTGAGATAAATGACATTGAAGTAATAAAGCAGAGATCAGTTAAAACTAAATTGTGAAATATCATAAATACGGCTATGTTAGACTGGTATAATTTCTGATATTCTAAAATTTTAATGGAATACAAAAATATCCACTGTTGGCTTCCTATGTTAAATTATACATATAATTCCTCTCTGAGGAAAATGTAATTGCTCCCAAGCTCTTGGATCCTGCCGTCCATAATGAATAATATATTGTGGTATGCTTTTATAAAGTCAAATGCTTCTTTTGACGAGGAACATTTATCACCTAAAAACACCCAAAGTTTTGTTTTCTTTCCCCCACTGTCTTCATTTTTTATTTTTTTCCTGGCATTTCTGGTTATTCCAGTTTCTGTTGTTAACTCTACAGGGTTGAATGATAGATCATTTGACCACTGAATGGAATTTCTCTTATTTTGACAACAAATTCACTCTATGATACTTCTACAAGCTTGTAAGAATACTAAGATGTGTTCCTCAAAAAGATTTAAGGCTATGATAGCCAAGACATAAAGTTTTTTTTTCTCTTTTTTCCCTTCAACTTTAAAGGCTCACTGATATTTTTAAAAATTTCTGTCTTATGGAGAGAAGAAAGTTGCCCTGCACCATTATCAGGAATAAGGACAAGTAAGGAAGTGGGATAGAACAGGTGACGGTTAGTGAAAAAAGAGACAAAATCACATTTCCTCCTCAGAGAGAATGGTCTCCATTATGACATGTTAAAAAAAAAATACATGGAGAGAATTAAAGTTCATTGTAGGTAAAGAGATCATAAAAGAACATGTATAAACTCTGAACTAGGACTGATTTCATTCTGTGGCAATGGTAATAATAATAGGAAATATTTAAACAACTTCATATATTATCTTGTGCATCAGCCAGGTAAGCACACCAGTCAGACTGGCTACTACAAGGAACATAATTGACTGATGGCCCCAGTACTGCTTCTCTGGATTCCTGTCTATGTTCATGCAAATGCCATCCAGTGTGTGGTGGGTGAGGAGGACACCATCCGAAGTGGAATATGGATTGTTTTTGGCACAAGTAGGCAGTTCAGCTACAAAAGGTTTCACTGGTGGTGACCTAGGGAAGAACCATTGTTTTTTCCAGGCTTTTGCAGGTGAGTTGGCTCAGGTATTTGAAAGACATGTGTGGGGAGGGCCTATAAGAACATCAGAGTTGGTTAGTTAGTACTATCTTCTATAGAAGAATAATGAGAAATGGAGGGCCATTAAGCAGTTAGCCTCTAACAAGAGGGCCTCTATGGTTGGCTACAAAGATGATTTTATCTCCTCTGCTAGAAGAGTGACACTTCTGAAGGCAGACTGAATATCTGATAGTCACAAATAAAAGACATTTGAATTCGCAGTCAAGGTTAATATGCAATGCCATGGGCGGGGTGCTGGTAGGGAAAACATAGAAACATGGGATGATGGGGCCACCTGGGTAGATGCCCCTGATGAAGTTAGCTCTGCAGAATGACCTGAACCACAGGGCTTACAAAAGGGGCCCACCTTTCCCTAGGAAAAGCTAGTATTTTTCCTTTATTAGAAGATGCTACAGAGGCCTTTCCAAGCAAAGCAACAGATATTCTCCTCAGTTGATCTGCTGATAGCTGGGACAATAATTGGGTTAAAACAAAGAATAACCAGGCTACAGTTAAACTGCTAAACTGGGTCTCATGAGGGAGAAGAAAAGAAAGAAGTATAACAATTAGGTAGTATATAGTAGAAAGAGCCAGGTGAGCATCACTGGGATTGGATGTTGAGGATGCTTGGTCAACAGATGCAGAATGTAAGATGGGAAATGCAAGAGTTCACTGGCTTTGAGGTACTTTCTCAGGGCATTGCCTGGGACAGGGAACCTAGGGGTTCAAGCAAACTCATTGTTAAGGTGGCTATTAAAAGCCTGGAAAAAGCAATGACTAATGCTAAGTGAAATGGAGATGACTGAATGCCCTGTCAGACAGTGAAGGAAAGATAACGAGGCTGAGAAACACGGGCATATTGGGATGAATAAATTGTGTGAAGTTGGAAGACCAAACAGAAGATTTTGTTCAATGGGAGCATACAGAAGACACCACTCAGCAAGGCCATTAGGATTCTGGGCCAAATCAAAGAATTATATGCCTTTTGAGGAACAGTCCCTGGTTATGTTGGTTTGGCATTGGTAGAGATGAAATACTTGACCATAGGGTACCAAGTGACCATGAGTCTGGAACTGTCCATAATGAACTAAGTTCTGTCAGATCCATCAAATCAGACAACTGGATGGTCCTAGCAGCAGGTTTTCATAAGATGGAAATGTACACCTCAGATGAAGCCCAAAGAGGACTAGAAGACATGAGTAAGCTACAGAAACTGGTTCCTAGGCCCCCATATCACTTGACACAGATGGACCAATGTCTCTTCCCCAGCTCATATCTTTGACTCAATTGGTTTGGGGGTGGGGCAGGTGGGGCAGTCCCATATAGGACCAAGTAAAAGGTGAGGAGGAAAAAGCCCAAGCTTTAGCATAGGTTGGCTTAGAAAGCAGATACAAGCTGAAAATTGGCAGTGACTGCAATAAAGCCATATTCACGGGTAGTCTTGAAAGACTTGAGGTGAAAACCTCTCCAAGGGTCAGAGCCATGAGCAGTGCATTTGATCATCCTGTTTATAAGGAAGAAGAGGCCCTGCATGAGAATATATACCGATTTCTGGTCAGTGGCCAATGGCCTGGCTGAATGGTCAGAGGCCTAGAAGGCAAAGGACTAGATGATCAGAGACAGGGAATTCTGCTGTAGAGGCATGTGCGTGAACAGATGAGATTTGGGCACAAAGTCATCAATATCCACCAGAAAGCATTTACCATGGAACAGGCACTGAAACTACTATGCAGTCAAAATGTCTTGAACCACTGATATCAACTTTTGTCATCAATCACCTTAGAACTACTGGCACATGAAAGTAGTAGACATGGCAGTTGAGACAGAGGCTACGCAGGAGCGATGGAATGGGCTCTCCCACTAACCGAAGCAAACTGAGCTAACGATGCTCTTAATATCCTACTTGTTATTAACAGAGACCAATGTCAACCCTCCAATAGGGCAAAATTCCTGGAGACCAACTGACAACTTAGTGACAAGTTGAGTACACCAGGCCTTTTCCATTCTAGAAAGTCTAATGGTTTATCTCAGTAGGGATTGATTAGTATTCCAGGCATGTTTTCCTTTCCTGTCCATAAAGCCTCTGCCAATAGCATCAGCGAGGGGTTTTTAGAGTGCCTGTTTCACGGGCATAGAATCCCTCAGTGCACAGCATCTCATCAAGGGCCCTACTTCACAGAAAAGGAGAATGGGAACAGGCCCACAAGGTCAGGTCCGTCATAGAGTCCCCTGTTCACATCACATACTACACAACCCAGGAACACAAGTCACAGAGAGCACTGAGATGGCCTTCAAAAAGCTTATTTCAAGCACCAGTTCAGAGGCAACACTAAAAGGATGGGATCCCATCCTTCAGTATATAGCATAAGCATTAGAGACTATATAGTGTTGTGTCTTCAGCAGGATAGTATATGAGCTTGGAAACCAAAGAGAGTCAAATTATGGATATTTCTGTAGATATTTCCAATTTCCAGACATTTCTCTAGAGATTTTATTTGGGTCTTTATTTATATCATTCTACAGCATGCTTATAATTTTCCCTACCTTCTTGAATGTAAGGGATATAGTTTTAATTACTGTTTTAATATTCTTCATCCTGTTTTTATAGTTAAAGAATTTATTTTTGTTTCTTTTAAAAATATGTATCACTTTTTATAAGTTGTAGTTCCCTGCCAGAATTTTTAAACTTTGCTTTTATCTACTTGTACATAGGGAGGGAACTTATTTTATAACCTGTGCTGGATAATTCTAATAACTCTAATTGTGCTGATTAATATTATGTGACAACTTCACTGGGCAAAGAGGTGCTTAGACAGCTGGTAAAACATTATTTCTGGGTGTGTCTGTGAGTGTGTTTCTAGAAGAGATTAGCATTTGAATTGCTAATCTAACAAAGCAGATGGCCCTCCCCATTGTTGGGATGGGGCATTCTCCAGTCTGCTGAGGATCCAAATAGAACAAAAAACGTTGGAGGAAGGGCAAATTTGCTCTTTGCTTGAGTGAGACATCCATCTTCTCCTGTCCTAGAATATTGGCGCTCCTGCTTCCTGGGCTTCCAACTCAGATTAGGACTTAACACCATCAGTACCCTATTCTCAGGCCTTCAGACTTGGACTGAATTCCACAATTGACTTGCATGGTTCTCCAGTTTGTATACGAGAGATTGTAGGACTTCTCGGCCTCCACGTGAGCCAATTTCTATAACATACATCCTCTTATGTACAAGAGGATAGAACTAACAGGGTAAGGACATGTTGTACCGTTTTTGTTGTTTCTCTGGAGAACCCTAATATACTAATATCTACACTTATGTTGCCTATCTTTTTACATTGTCTTATCTCTTCCTGTGCCTAGCTATTTTTAATTAGCCATTGATGCTATTGAAAAATTATTTGTAGGAATAGTTTGAGTTGCAAGAGGATATTTTCCTCCAGGGAATATTTTTGATTTGTTTCAGTCAGATGCTTGACGCTTGGAGACACTAACAGTCCAGGCCCATCTTAACACAACTCAAGTTTTAAGATTTTCTAGATCACTTTCTAGATGTGAAGTTTGGCTGCCTACCTCCCTAGGGCTTGTTTATGCCCAGTTCACTCTTACAGAGCTCTTCAGGATCAAAGAGAGGACATTTACCAGAATCTGTACCACTGGTGAGTCCCCAGTCCTGAGTTTTGTCTTCCTACACTGTGGAGGTCATCAGAAGCACAGCTCAGTGTCTCAGCTGCTTCTTATGCAGGGGCAGGTTGTCCCAGCGCAAAAGCTGTCTGAGGACTTTTGTTCTTTCAATGTCTTTACATCCTCACAGTTTCTGGTCCGGTCATATTGTTAGCATTTTGGTGTATTTTGGAAAATGCTTTAACTTTTTCCCCCACAAATATTTAGTTGTTTTTAGTTCCACGTTTGGTCAGAATTACTCCAATATTGGTGGAAGTGGAAGCCCCATGACACTTTAATTCTAGGAAACCAGGTCATATCAGTAATATTTGTTAGAGAAGGGAATATGAGATTTGACAATATTTGACAATATAAGGGAGGCATGCTTACTGGTTTCAGTTTAAAGTTGAAGGGCTACTATGGGAAAAATAATCTATAATTCTTAAGTGGCTGCAAAAGCTAGAACAAAGAAAAACAGGCTAAATTTCAAGTAATAATTGAAAACAAAACATCTTGATGATTACTTCAAACTGGAAAAGTTTGCTTTTAGAGTTCGTGAGCTGCCTAACTCTGAGTAGATCCAATTAGGAATTAAACACTATTTGTCAAGGGCTCATACACAGGATATGAATTGGACCAGTTGACCTCCAGAGTCCCTAATAAGAGAGATTTCAAGATTCTGTCATTCCAAGAGCAAACTGAGATGACCTCTGAGTTATGTCTGTATTCTAGAAAACAGTAAATGACTTTGTAAGGAATAGCTCATCTCAGGCTCAGAGCTCACGAAAGTAACTTTTTAAAACCCACTTCTTGTGCGATTTCTCTGATTGAAATATCTCACAGGCAGAGTTCTAGAAGTGAAATGTATTTTCTTTCTGCTCTGTGAACATTAGTTTTTCCATGTATATTTGTTACAGTTCAATACCTGGGATAATGCCCTGTAAACAGGGAGTAGCTATTACCACATTAATTAGTATTTCTCTGTATAGTTCTACTGAGAAATACAATAGATTAAGTTCTTGCCCTGATAACTCCAATTTTCATCTTGAGTAAGAGGCCCTGTTAAAACTGCAAACTGCAATTCATACACAAGCACGTTTTCTCACATTTTCCATATTTAAGTACTAACTCTTAGGGGCACAAATGGCTAGATGCTAAGAAATGATTCTTTGGGTTAGAAATAGGAGTATAAATATGACCCAAGTTAAATATTCTAAGAGCTGTTGTTCAATGTGTAAGTACTTGAGATCAAATCATTTTATTTCCTTTATTAGTCTATACAAGCCAAAGCTTGCTCTAAACGGTCTTGATTCCTTCTAATGCTGTTGTTAGAAATAGAAATGAAAGTTTTGTATTTCCTAAGTTAGAATGTACATGATGAAATATTATACTCTACAGTTATTTTCATGGGCAGGGTCATCTGAAAAGATTCTAATGTCTTTATTCAGTCAGTGCTTCTGTTGACACACGTTAACTTTCTATCTCTCTTTAAAGAAAATAAACTGCTGAGAGCTGATTTCCACTTGGACAGGTTTACCCAGCTAATCAGAGAGAAAAGTTTCAGGTTGTCACTGAGGTTTCCAAGAACGCAGTTGCACATTATGGAGCTGTGAGGATTTGCAGGGCATTCTTCTGGATAAAGTGTTACCAGCCTGAATGATCATGCCGTGCTGGTTCTGCAGGGTTCCGGTGCTGATGCAATACTCACAAGCAGAGCTGCAAAATGTAACACTGCCCAGTCCTCATTTCCTTTCCTTTTCTGTTGTTTTGCTTTTCTAGTAAGAGAGACCTCTCAGGTGCTATGGATATGGCTTTGCCCTTGTCCAACAAGAGGAGTAAATCATCTGGAATGGCTGACTACAACTGTAGTACCTAATAAAACAAAGCTTAGTCGCTATCGCAACAATGGAAGTCGATGGAAAGAGATACAAGGAAGAGAAAAGATTTTTAGGCATTGCAGACACACTGAAGTCCTTACAGCACTGACTCTAAGAAGACAATAACAAAAAAGTTATCATTTCTTATTTATTTAGAATCTTGTATTAGGTATTCTACCAGGTAATTCAGAAGCAATCTTTCAATCTTTGGACCAATGTTTCGAACTGAGTGGTAATATTCCCATTTTATAGTGAAGAAAATGGAGGTCCAGAATTATTAAATGAGGTCAGCCATACAGCCGGATGGTGATAGGGTGGGTATCTGAGCCCAACCTCTGTATGCTCAGAATTCCATCCATGAAGGTCTGCTTCGACTCCTCCTCCTGTTTCATTCTACACAAGCACGAGTGAAACAGGAGGGACAGAACGAGATCTGGAAATCTAACCTTCAGCAACATGTAAAGGCTCATGAATCTAACTTATTCACTGGCTATTGAGATCATAATGAGACTTCTAAATAGAATACTAATGTAAGGAAAAAGGGTACAAGAGAAGTAAACTCACCACATAGAGGAAACTAAGAGCAATAGGCACTTATTATAGTTTAAAGAGTCACCTTCCCACAGACCTCTGCTTTCAACCTTCCTAGGCAGGAATTTGTTAACTTTGGACTTCCCAGAAACTTGTCCTGTCTTAGGCTTAGAGAATTCTTCATCTCATGACTCTGGTGGAAGGCATAGCGAGCTTCTCACCACAGAGGCTGAAAAAGGCAGATGCTCACTTTGCCAGTCTTCCTTGCAGCTAATCCCTGACCTCTGTCTAGACTTGGGTTCAGATCTTGGTACATTCTGATGAGATTTTATTTTTTTTCCAGCTTGAGATATAACTGACATTTAACATTGTGTAAGTTGAAAGTGTACAATGTGATGACTTAATACACACATATATTGTGGAATTTTTATCATAATGGGGTTAACACCTCCATCACCTCACGTAATTACCTTTTTTTTGTGTGTGGTGAGAACATTTAGGATCTTTAACAACTTTCAAGTATATAACATGCTATTGTTAACTACAGTCACTATGCTGTACATTAGGTCCCCAGAATTTTTCATCTTATAAGTAGAAGTTTATACTCTTTGACCAACATTTACCCATTTTCCCAATCTCCAGTCTCAGTAACCACCATTCTATTCTCTGTTTCTATGAGTTTGGCTTTTTTTAAATGCCACATATAAGTGAGATCATACAGTATTTGTCTTTCAATGGCATATTTTTCCTAGTGTAATGCCTCTCAAGGTCTATCCATGTTGGCACAAATGGCAGGATTTCCTTCTTTCTCATGGCTGAATATTATTTCACGGTTTATATATTCATCATATATACTTCAGTGTGTTTGTGTATCACACTTTCTTTATACATGCATCAGTACAGGGGCACTTAGATTGTTTCCATATCTTGGCTATGGTGAGTAGTGTTGCAGTGAACATGGGGTGCACATATCGTTTTGAGATCGTGACTGCATTTGCTTGGGTTAAATACCCATAAGTGGGAATTTTGTCTCATATGGTAGTTCTATTTTAATCTTTTTGAGGAAACTCCATAGTGCTTGCACAGTGGCTCCACCATTTTACATTCCCACCAACAGTACCCAGGGATTCTTTTTTTCTCTATGTCCTTGCCACACTTGTTATCTTTTTTATGATAACCATTCTAACAGGTGTAAGGTGCTATTTCATTACAGTTTATTTGCATTTCCTGCTGAAAAAGATTGAGTGCCTTTTCATGTACTTGCTGGCCATCCGTATGGCCTGAATATCTTCGTTGGAAAAAATGTCTATTCAGGTCTTCTGCCCATTTTTAAATCAGATTTCTTTTTTGGCATTAAGTTATATGAGTTCTTATATTTTGAATCTTAACTCCTTATCAGATAGTTCGCAAAGATTTTCTCCCATTCTGTAGGTTGCCTTTTCATTTTGATTGTTTCTTTTGCTGTGCAGAAGCTTTTTTTAGTTCAATATAGTCCCACTTGTTTTTGTTGCTTGTGCTTCTGGTGTCAAATCCAAAAAAAAATTGCCAAAACTAATGTCATGAAGCTTTTCTCCTATGTTTTCTTTTACAAATTTTATGGTTTGAGGTTTTGTGTTTAAATTTTTAATCCATTTAGAATTAATTTTTTATAATTTTGAGTGGTGTAAAACACGGGTCCAGTTTTATTCTTCTGCATGTGGACATCTAGTTTTTCCACCAACATTTATTGAAAAGATTATCCTTTCCCCATTGTATATTCTTGGATCCTTTGTCAAGTATTAGTAGATTGTATATATGAGGGTTTATTTCTCTTCCATTGGTTAATGTGTATGTGTTTTTTCTATGCCAATACTGTACTATTTTGATTATTAGAGTTTTGTGATACAGCTTAAAATCAGGAAGTGTGATGCCTCCAGCTTTGTTTTCTTTTCTCAGGATTGCTTTGGTTATTTGGGGTCTTTTGTGCTTCTATTTGATTTTTAGGATTGTTTTCTCTATTTCTGTGAAAAATGCCATTGGAATTTTGGTAGGGATTGCCCTGAATCTATAGATGGCTTGGGTAGTGTGGACATTTTAATAATATTAATTCTTCTGGCCCATGAGCACACTATGTCTTACCATTTAAGTGTGTCTTCCTCAATTTCTTTCATCAAAGTCTTACAGTTTTCAGTGTACACTGATGGGATTTTAAGTATGAAGTTACTAACTCAAAGAAACAGTAATAGCGGGGATTTATTTTCTGTTGTTCTGGCTGGGTGGAGACATCCAATGGCTCGCAGCAATAGAAGCAATGTCTGCAGTGACATTCAGCAACAGTAGCTCAAGGCATAGCAAGCAGTGATCCGTGTGAGAGCGGCAATGGCCTCATTGGACTGAGCCCCTGGGAGGGGTTGTGAATTGCCCATCCTCTTTCTATTTCTGTCTGTTTTCTGAGCCTGGTTCTCTACTATTCTCAATGATCCTATGAGCCAACTAATATTCTAGAAATAAACTCCTCTTGTTTTAAGTCAGTTTTATTTAACATAAATAATCCTAGGAAAAAAACAGGAACAGCCAGGAAAACAAATAATCCTAACTAACACTCTCACCAACAGTGTTTGAAGCCTGTCAAATTCTTACTATGAGATTTAGTTTGTGTTAAATCTTAGTTAAAGCTTTAGTTTAGATAATGATCTCAACAACTCCCGATTACCAACCGATCTTAATTAAGAGAACTCATAATTACCAACCTATGCCTCATTATTTCCATGGAAGTGTTCACAGTTTAAATTCCACAGAGAAATCAAGCAGGTCAAAAGTGGGACCTGAGTGGAATGTGATTATTGTCTGGGGAAAAAAGACTGAGGTGGCTGGTCCAAGGAAGAAAAATTAACCATAATAAGCCCTGTATCTTAGCCATAATCCACGTTTTATGGCAGATCTAAATCTTTATATTACAAGTCTTTAATCTGAAATATTGTATTCCCATCATGAGAAATGTTTTTATTGGAGAGAAAAGACTCATCATCATCAATGTCATCATCACTTATTGTTAACCTAATGAATTTGGGGAAATTGCTTGTTTTTAGCCGCAATGATTTTTGAGGATATAATATTACCCCAATTTTATACAAGAAAACTGAGACTTAGAAAGTTCAAAACTTGAACAAGTTACTCAGTCAGTAAAGGGCAAAGCTGAAATTTGAACCCAGGGAGCAATAACCATTGTCATTACTTTTCTTAAATGTAGAAAGCATAATAGCAGGATCTTTTCAATACATAACAGGTAATTTCCTCTGCAGAAATCCTGTATTGGAGCCTTCCCATTTTCCAAGGACTCCCCAAAAATGAGATCAGAAACAGACCCTTGTCTTCCCTGGTCTTCTAAAAACTGATTCCACTGCCCACTCATATCCCCCCTAACACACTCATTGCCTCCTCTTTTTGTGTATTTTCCCTCTCATCATACCACTCCTACCTTTCTTTGCTGTAGTCTGCCATGATACATCCTCTTCAATATCTAACTCAAATATCCCAGCTTTTCCTGAAGCCTGATCTCCCATAACTATGACCTTTTCATGGTTTCTTTTACTTCCTGAAAGCATTTCCCATTTGCACTTATTTGAAAATCTATAGTCTAAAGCATGGCTTAAAAGGTAGCAATATATCCAGATGACCGACCTGCATTGTTATGTGCCAACCAATTTTGTTTTTGTAACTCTTATTTTGAAATAACTAGAATCCAAGGAAGTTGCAGAAAAATGTACAAGGAAACCCAGTACACCCTTCATACAACCTCCCTTAACATCTTGCATAGCTCTAGAACAATATCCAGCTAGGTACTAGACATTCGGAATACCATGTCCAAAAAGGATCCTGTGGGTTAATATCTGTCTGTGGGAGAAAGAGTTCCAATTTGCTCTAGTTGTTGGAGAACTGGTTCCTGCAATAAAATGCCAGTATATAGTGAACACAGATGACTCACAGACTATAACACTGAGATGCTTTGAGAAAATATCCTGATAGATATGTATCTCATTGTTACTATGGCAGTGGGTATGAGCTGTAGATCAGGAAATTCACATTGTTGAGCCAATTGCACTTGAAATTGAAATTCATGATTACATGAGATACGGTCATTAACCAACAAACACTGCTGGGAGCTTTTTCTTCTGACAGCTCCCAAAGAAGGCAGGCATGTTATAGCGAACAGAACACTGACTTTGCAGTCAGATAAGGGTTTGAATTCTGAATCTGCTTAGTGGCTGTGTGACCCTGGGCAATGTGTCTAACATCTCTGAGCCCTAGTTCTCTAGCCTGTACAATAGGGACACTAATGACAACCTTATAGAACTGTTTTAAAACTCACATTCAATAATGAACAAAACATATCCATTATTTAATAAAGTCTTCATAAATGTGGGTTTGAATTTTTAGTCCATGTACATTATATGTAAAACCTGTAGACTCACATTCAGGAAACCTTCAGTCTGTCTAGAGTGGCAATATTGTTTACAGATTATCAGGGGATGAAATCAAATGTTGAGTGGAATTGTATTTTCCCTAATATTTAAAAATTATCCATCACATTTTTAAATGTTTGATTTAGTTTTGTTTTTCTAATCAGTACTTATTTTCTCCTTACATGTATAAAAAATATTTAACACATTTATTATCCCAAAGCTAGATGTCAAAATGCTTAGGCTGGCATTGCAGAAGGCTTACATTGTTCTTTCAGCTACTCTTATCTATTAATTCATCCTTCAAAAAAGTTTCTGTTGAAATTCCTATCTTTTGATTATTCATATAATTTTTCTCATTGAAAAATATGCTTTATGGCTTTTATACCCAAACAAACTTATTACATTTAGCTTTTCAAGGCAAATTATCTCTTACATTACATTTTTTATTTCATGATTCAACTATATGCAGCACTTAATTGGTTTGGACAATAATAATCCATATAATCATTGGTACATTTTTAAACTTACTTTGAAGTAATTATACATTCCCAGGAAGATGCCTTAAAAATGTATGAAGAGTATAAAATGTACAAAAAAAATGTGTTCTTGACTCAATTTCCTCCAATGAAAACATTTTACAGAGTATCAAAGCCAGGAAATTGAATTCAGTAAAATCTGCTGATCTCATCAAGATTTCACCAATTTTGTATGTTCTCATTTCTGTGTGTGGGGTGTGGGGGGGGAGTAGTCCCATGCAATTTTATCACATATGTACCTTTGTGTAACCACCACTACAACCAACAGAACTATTCCATCCCATAAAGCTCCTTGCTAACCTTTTCACCACACCTACTACCCTCTCCATATCCCTAAACCATCAACTATTAATCTGTTTTCTATGTCTATAATTTTGTTATTTCAATAATGTTACATAAATAGAATCATACAGTATGTAACCTTTGAGACTGACTTTATTTACTGAAAATTCCCCAGAGATTCATATAAACTGCTCATTCCTTTCTATTGATGCATAATGCTCCATAATATGGATGTACCAGTTTGTTTTTTCATTCATCACTTAAGGACATTTGGGTTATTTCCAATTATTGGCTATTATGAATAAGACTGTTGTAAACATTGATGTGCAGGATTTTGTGTGAACATAAATTTTCATTTCTCCAGGATAAATGCCCAAGAGTATAATTGCTGAGTCACATGCTAAGTATGTTTAGTTTTAAAAATGAACCAACTTTTTCCGAGTAATTGTGCTGTTTTAAATTCCCATCAGCAATATACGAATGATGCAGTTTCTCCACAATCTCACCAGCATTTGGTGTTACCACATGTTTTAATCCATTATAATATAAAATCATTTGTATATAAAATCGTCTGTATATAAAGTCAAACTCACATTGGTTTTAATTTGCATTGCCTTAACAGTTAATGATGTTGAGCCTTTTTTTTTTATGGGTTTATTTGCCATCTGTATGTCCTCTTCAGTATTCAGTATCGCCTTAGCTAATCCAAGTCCTCTGCCTTTTCATATAAATCTTGGAATAAATTTGTCTATGTCTACTATGATTTTTTGGAGCTGTGAAAGCAACTGCTTCAATTCTGTAAAGCAATTTGGGGAGAATTGGTGTCTTTGTTATGTTATGTCTTCTAATCTATGAACATGGGAAGTTTTTCCAATTAGTTGTCTTGGGTTTCTTTCATCAATATTTTGTAACTTAGCATACAGATTTGGTAGGCATTCTGTTAGATTGATACAGAAGTACTTCCTTTTATTTGGAACAACTATAAATAGTACCCAGATTTTTATGCTTCCAATTGCCTAGTTTTATTATATACAAATGCAATTGATTTTTATGTATTGATTTTTCATCACATGACCTTGCTGAACTTATTAATTCTAGGAGATTTTGGTAGATTCCTCAGAATATTTTATGCAGATGATCATATGCCCGTAAATAAAATCAGTTTTATACTTGCTTTTCCTTTCTGTAAGCTTTTATTTATTTTTCTTGCATTATTGCACTGGCTTGAAATTTCAAGTCTATATCAAAGAAGAATGGTGAGAATGGGTAGTTTTGTTTAGTTTTGTCTTAAATGGAAAGAATTCAGTTTTTCACTGTTAAGGGTGATGCTAGCTGTAGTTTTTATATATTTGCTCTTTATGAGGTTGAGGAAATTCTATTTCTAGTATGCTGAAATTTTTCATCATGAATATGGGCTGAATTTTCTCAAATGATTTTTCTACATCAATGTAGATGTTCATATGATTTTTTCCTTCTTAGCCTTTTAATATGGTACATTACACTAATTGATTTGCTAAAATTGATCCAGTACTGCAGTCTGGAGCAAATCCCTTTATTGTAGTATGTTAATATTTTCATGAATCATTAGATTTGATTTGCTAATATTTTTAAGGTTTTTTCAATCAAGTTCATGAGAGATATTGTTCTGTAGTTGTTACGTGCTTTTTTTTTTTGTATTTTGTCTGATTTTGTTATCAGGGTAATATTGGCCTCATAAAAATGCATTGGGGGAGGACTTCTGGGAAGATGGCGGTGTGAGCAGGGCGGCAGAAATCTCCTCCCAACACTATATTTATCTACGAAAACACAGAAAATACATCTATTCCTAAAAAAGAGACGAGAATACACAGGAAAGCGCACAGCGTGCAGCTACACCCGAGAGGACTCGGCACCCCAAGAGGCGGGTAAGATCCGGAGCCGCGACCCGGCGGGACCCGAGCCCTCCCCCACCCCAGCGCACCGGCGGGAGGAGAGGATTCAGAGCCGGGAGGGAGTGGAAGCACACCCCGTGAAGTAGCCAGCCCCGGTTATCTGCGCGGGGAGCGCTGATCCACATTGCGCACTGCAGCGGACATTGGAGAGACAGAGGGGCAGGATCTGAGCGGGGAACGCGCCAGGGTGCTTGCAGCCGGCTCCCGGGAAGGAAAAAAAAAAGTGCGCGCTTTCTTCAGCAGTCTTAAAGAGACAGGAGCCCAGCGGAGGAGCCGGATCGCCCCAGCACACTCAGCCCAGCAGGCTGGGAGTCCTGGGGAGTTTCAGACGCCTTAGCTGGCGACTGAGGAAGCGTA
This sequence comes from Smutsia gigantea, assembly GCA_032199065.1. Lineage (NCBI taxonomy): Eukaryota > Metazoa > Chordata > Mammalia > Pholidota > Manidae > Smutsia > Smutsia gigantea. The sequence continues at coordinate 139,104 of JAVSCE010010286.1, forward strand.
GCCATACTTACACTTCTCCCTGAGATCAACAGCCTCCTATTCGTTCCCACCCCTGCCAGAGCGACAAAGGGCCCTGCGGAGCAGCACAGTCACAGCCGTGGAATAGTGGGGCAATAGCGCCACCTAGAGCATTCCCACAGAATCTACGTCCGGTGGGCATTTTTTTTGTTTTTTTTGTTTTGTTTTTTGTTTTGTTTTTGTTTTTTCTTTTCTTTCTTTTTTTCTTTCTTTCTTTCTTTTTTCTCTCTTTTTTTTTTCTTCTCTTTTTAAAGTCTTAAAGAGCCCAGCTGACATACGTGGCAACTATCAGTGACCAAATATACAGCCATGAAAAGACAGAGGAATATGGTTCAGACCAAAATCAACCAGACAACCCCAGAGAGGGAGTCTGAAGGGATGGAAATGCACAGCCTCCCTGAAAAAGAATTCAGAATAAAAGTCATAACCATGCTGATGGACCTACAGAGAAATGTGCAAGAGCTGAGAGAGGAAGTGAGGGAACTGAGGAAAGACAATACAGAAATCAGACAAGCGATCGACGGGCTTAACAGCAGAATGGATGAGATGCGAGAGACTCTTAATGGAATAGAAAACAGAGAACAGGAGTACAGAGCAGCTGAGGCAGAGAGAGATAAAGGATTTCTAGGAATGAAAGAATATTAAGAGAACTGTGTGACCAATCCAAACGGAACAATATTCGCATTATAGGAGTACCAGAGGAAGAAGAGAGAGAAAAAGGATAGAAAGTGTCTTTGAAGAAATAATTGCTGAAAACTTTCCCTCGCTGGGGAAGGAAATAGTCTCGCAGTCCACCAAAGCCCACAGATCTCCCAACACAAGGGACCCAAGGAAGACAACACCAAGACACATAATAATTAAGATGGCAAAGATCAAAGATAAAGACAGGGTATTAAAGGCAGCTAGAGAGAAAAAAGATCATCTACAAAGGAAAACCCATCAGACTATCATCAGACTTCTCAACAGAAACCTTACAGGCCAGAAGAGAATGGCATGATATATTTAACGTTATGAAACAGAAGGGCCTCGAACCAAGAATATTGTATCCAGCACGATTATCATTTAAATATGATGGAGGGTTTAAACAATTTCCAGATAAACGAAAGTTGAGAGAGTTTGCCTCTCATAAACCACCACTACAGTATATCTTAAATGGACTGCTCTAGAGGAAGCACACCTAAGGCTAAGATGTCTGAAGAAAAAAAAAATCATAACAAAGAAAGCAGACCATCCAAATACCAACTAAAGGCAAAGAATAAAACACCTATTATAGAAAGAATGGAGGAGGAGGAATAAGAAGGAGAGAAAGAAAGAAACATCAGACTGTGTTTACAAAAACTTAACAAGAAAGTTAAGTTAGATTGTTAGATATTAAAGAAGCAACCCTTAAACCCTTGGTAACCACGAATCTAAAGCCAGCAATGGCAATAAGTACATACCTATCAATAATCACCCTAAATGTAAATGGA
>JAVSCE010010287.1:0-46665 GCA_032199065.1 Smutsia gigantea
ATCCTGACCATAGGAACCCCAACTTCCATACAAGTATGATATTGGCTGTTGGAATGGCCTTTATTATGTTGAGATAAGTACTCTCTATATCCATTTTGTTGAGAATTTTTATCATGAATGGGTTTTGAATTTTGTCAAATGCTTTTTCAGGTTCTACTGAGATGACCATGTGATTTTTGTTCTTCGTTTTTGTTAATGTTGTATATGATATTAATTGATTTACAAATATTACACCATGCTTGCATCCTGGAATAAATACCACTTGGTAATGATGGATGATCCTTTTGATGTACTTTTGAGTTTTGTTTGCTAATATTTTGTTGAGGATTTTTGCATCTATGTCCATCAGGGATATTGGTCTGTTATCTTTTTTTTTTGTAGAGTCTGCTCTTGGTATTAGAGTGATGCTGGCTTTGTAGAATGAGTTTCAAAGTATTCTCTCTTCTTGTGCCTTTTGGAATACTTCAAGAAGGATGTGTATTAGCTCTTCAAATGTTTGGTAGAATTCAGCTGTGAAACCATGTGTCTCAGACTTTTTTATTACCAATTCAATTTTTTTATTGTTGTGCATTTTTTTATTACCAATTCAATTTCGTGACTGGCAACTGATCTGTTCAGATTTTCTGTTTCTTCCTGAGTCACTCTTGGAGTGTTGCATTTTCCTAAGAATTTGCCCATTTCTACTAGGTTGTGCAATTTATTGGCATATAATTTTTCATAAAAAGTCTCTAATAATTCTTTGTATTTTAGTGGTACCTGTTGTGGCAATTCCTTTTTCATTTCATTTCTGATTTTGTTTATTTTTGTACTCTCTATTTTTCTAGAAAAGAACTTCTAGGGGTTCTCTATTTTTTTTCGCTTATTTTTTATTTGTTTTTTCCTCCCCTTTTGTGTGTGTTTCTTTGTTTGTTTTCTATTTCATCTTCTCAATAACCAGTTCTTGGACTCATTGATTTTTTCTTTTTTTTTTATGAAAGTATAATTGATATACAATCTTATGAAGCTTTCTAATGAGCAACATTGTGTTTTCAACATTTACCCGTATTATCAAGTCTTCATGCCCCCCCATTGCAGTCACTGTTTATCAGTATAGTAAGATGCTGTAAAGTCATTACTCGTCTTCTCCATACTTTCCTTGTGACCTACCTATAATGTGATTTTGAATTATAGTGCCCCTTAATCCCCTTCTCCCTCCTCAACCATCCTCCCTAACCCCTCCAATCTGGTAAGAGAATGAAACTGGGTTATTTTCAAACTCCATTAAAATAAGGTAAACTCGAAATGGATCAAAGACCAGAATGTAAGTCATGAAACCATAAAACTCATAGAAGAAAATGTAGGCAAAAATCTCTTGAATATAAACACGAGTAACATATCCCTGAACACATTTCCTTGGGCAAGGGAAACAAAATAAAAAATTAACAGGTTGGACTACATCAAACTAAAAAGCTACTGTACAGCAAAGGATTCCATCAGCAGAAGAAAACGGCATCCTACATATGGGAAATACTCAAGACTCTTTCCTATTCAGTACCTGGTTCTCCTTTGTTTTGGAGCCCCAGCTGTTATTGATCGGAAAAAGGCAAGACTGCTGTTTTGTCTGTCTGCTAGCAGTCATTTATCTATCTCAGGCTGGTAATTTGCCTTAGACAGCTCGTTTTTATCAGAGCAGTGGCTTTTGCTGGGATTGTTTTGGGCAAGACCGTTCTCTGCCTGCCCTGCATTGATGGTAGCACTGCTGGGCTAATGGTGCGGGCTGTTGGTTGCATGCCTCTGGGGTGGGCATGCAGCCTTGGGACATGTGGTGCTGGGACACCACAGGTGTGAGGTTGTGTAGTACATGGCCACATGGCAGCTAGATGCATAGCATAGCAGTAGTGGGGCAAATGGCAGAGGGTTGCATAGACATGAAGGCATGTAGCAGCAGTCGGGCATGTGGACATGCAGTACTAGGCTGGGCATCCCATGGGGAAGAAGCAGCACTCAGTCCTGACTCCTGCAGGTACCTGCCCAGTTGGGCTGAGAAACCTGGGAAAGCCTCCATCTGCCTACAAGTCTCCCTCTGCTTGCCATGCAGTTACATCTGAGGCTGCTGGGTAGAGTGCACCACGTGTGTGGGCAAGTACATAGGGAAGCACTTTGGGCCTGAGCCACCAGAGATGGGGATGGAGCATGTGGGGCTCCTATGAGTGCCTGATCTGTTGGGATGAGGAAGGGCTGGTTAAGCATCATCCACCTTCCCTTTCTCCTATAGAGAGTCTCTGTCCAATGATCACTCCTCTGTCACCCTTCCTGCTGCTGGTAAACCTTTCAACTGCTGCTTCTTCATTGTGTCTCAGCAGGACTGATGACACATGCCTGTTCTCCACAAGTGGCAGGAGTTTCAGCCTCCCAGAGTGCTCTAACTCTCTATGGTGTCCAGCCCTACTATTCACCAAAGTCCAATGCAATGTGGACTTGTGTTCCCATAGCACATCTCCATATCCAAGTGTGCAGTGTTCCTGAGCATTTAACCCCTTCATTTCCTCTTCTTCCTGCTTGTGGGCTGGATTGGAGGAAGATCTGTGGTTCTGATTGCCACTTTACCATTCTCTCTGTGGTCTTATCTTCATCACTAGGTGTAGGTGGTCTGCTCTGCAGTCTTCAGGTTGTTTTCAAGGTTAGTTTACAGGCTAGTTATGTCTTCTCAGTAGACTTATAGACACTGAGAAGTGACTAGTGTTTACCATGGGGGAGGGATTAGAGTGAGTTGGTGGGGAGGGCAATGGGGATAAAGTGGCACAAAAATTCTCAATCATAATATAAGTTGGTCACAGGGATGGAGAATATAGTCAGTGATTCTGTAACATCTTATATATTGACAGATAGTAACCATGCTAGAAGGGGTGAGGATTTAATAATATAAAAAGTAAAAAAAAATAATATTTCATTGAAAAAATATAAAAATTAATATACTTCTAGAAAGACAGACAAAATATAAAAGAACTAAAATCATCAACATCATGAATAAGACTACAGAAATTGCAGTCATCAAAGGATGATAACATAATACTAAGAAAAACTTTACACTCATAATTTCTATTGAAGTAATGGACCAATCCTCAAAACCCACCAAATATAAAAACTCAAATAAGGGGATAAGGATAGACTTATAGAAAAATTGAATAAAATCGAGAGCCCAGAAATAAACACTCATATCTATGTTAGGATGTCAAGATTGTTAAAAGGGGAAAAGACAGTCTTTTAAAATAAATGTGCTAGTAAAATTAGATATCCGCTTGCAAAGAATGAACAAGTACCCTTGCCTTACACCATATATAAAAACTAACTAAAAATGGATCAAAGACCTAAATTTAAGATGTGAAACTACAAAACTCTTAGAAGAAAAGAGAGGGCAAATCCACATACTTTATTTGGTAATTGTTTCATTGATATGACCCAAAAGTACAAGCAGTAAAATGGAAAAAAAAGAGATAAACTGAACTACATTAAGATTAAAAACGGTTGTGCACCAAAGAACACTTTCAAGAGAGTGAAATGCAACTCACAAAATAGGAACAATATTTACAAACCTTATATCTGATAATGAATTGATATCTAGAATATTTAAAGAACTATAATTCACTGAAAAGACAAACACAATTTAAAATAGGCAAAGATCTTGAATGAGTATTTCACTAAGAATATATACAAATAGCCAATAAGCACGTGAAAGATATTCAACATCATTAATAATTTGGAAAATGCTAATAAAAGTCACAATGTGATACCACTTTACACCCATTATATAATTAGATAAGATGATTATATCTAAAACAAAGCAAAATATAAGATGTTTGGGTGGATGGGGAGAGATTAGAAATCTTGTACATTGTTGGTAAGCATGTGAAGTTTTGTAGGCACTACGGATACAATATGGCAGTTCATCAAAAAATTAAAAATAGAATTACCATACAATCTAGCAGTTCAACTTTTGGGTATGTAACCAAAATAATTGAAATCAGGCACTCAAAGATTTCTGTATACCCATGTTTATAGCAGCATTATTCATAATAGCTAAAAGGTGGAAGCAATCCAAATGCCCATAGATAGATGAATGGATAAGCAAATATTATTTGGAATGTCATTGGAATATCAATAAGAACTACAAAAAAAGGAAATTGTGACATGCCACAATGTAGATGACATTTGAGGATCCTATACTAAGTGAAATAAGCCAGTCACAAAAAAGCAAATACTGTATGGTTCCATATTTTAAAGATACTTAGAGTATTAAAATTCATAAAAATGGAAAACAGAATTATGGTTTCCAAAGACTTGGATGAGGAAGTAAATGTGGAATAATTGTTTAATTGTACAGAGTTTTATTTTTGCAAAATAATGAGTTCTTTAGATGGGTAATGGTGATGTTTACACACAATGTGAATGTACATAAGACCATTGAACTGTACACTTAAAATAGTTAAAATGATGAGTTTTGTGTGTATTTTACCACAATTAAAAATAACAAAATTTTAAACATTTTGTTGAAGGAAGTAAAATTTAGTCATAACTTCTGTTTAACTCCATAAAATAATTTTATATGTTCTATATTATGCAAGTGTTTCACATAGTTATTTAATTTATCTATGAAAGTTAATTAAGACTTTTTTTTAAGAACAAAAAGGAAGTTAGGAAAGCCATGAAAAGGAGGAAAAAATGAGACCATGGCTTGTGACTGTCTACGAGTCAGAGAAACATCTTGCCATAGTTTTATTTACTCTGGTGTCTTCAGACATTTTAATAGTTATGCTGAGATTTTACCTGTGAGACTTTAGAGACAAGGCACCTAAGTATACACACATAAAGTTATACACACATAAAGTGATGTTCAAGAAATTTGTCCTCGGTGTATTTTCATAGTCCACTTTAAAGCCAATAATTTTTGTAAAGGAAAATAAGTGTGTGCCTTTCTTTAGGTTCTATCTCTGATAACCTTCAGAATTATTGAATCGGCATGGACATAATTCCTCTGTACCTTGAGGAGAAGGCTAAAAGCAAGCATTACCTATTAAGTACATCCTATGCATTTAGCACATTGTGATATGCAATACATGTTACCAAATAATTATTACCATGTTATAAAGAACTGACCCAATGGGAAATGTACTGAAAGTAAATGGAAGCTCAGTGAGGCTACTAACCTCTTCCAAGGTCACACAACTAGTGGGTTGGAGAGATGAGCTTGAAGTGGGGGTCTGACTCCAAATACCATGCTCCGCTTCCATGACCATGCTCTTCCCACACTCTTAACTCCTGCAATGCCATAAGATTCTACTAAGAGACCGAGGCTCAGTGAAACTGAACACTGTGGACTCATACCTTCTCAAAAGACCATAACCCAAAGATGAGAATTTCACATATTTTTATATTGTACCACATCATTTAACTTCTTGCTCCACTCACTAGAAGAAACATTCTTGCTGTTCTTTACAATTATTTTATATATAATAAAAGCAAACAGCACATCAGTAAACCTCAGATGTTTTCTAAGAATTTCCTGAGCCTGACCTTTCTTTTGGTAAATCATACTTTGTTTTGTGCAAAAAAATAAATAAGATGAAATAGACAATTCAGTAGTTAAAATAATTAAATTTCTGGTTACAATCTTTCAAATAGAAAGTCCCAAGCCTAAATGGCTTCACTAGAAAATTTTGCCAAATATTTGATTAATTGATACCAATATTTCTTATCATCCAGAAAATGGAGAAGAACATTTCGCACTCTCCAACACATTTGATGAGGCTATTCTTACCCCAACATCCAGCCAAATATAGAAAGTAAGAAAAAAAGACTAAAGACAAATATCTCTCATAAACTGAGATGCAAAGATCCTCAGAAAAACTTTGGTAAATAGAATTGAAAAATGTATAAAAAGTATTATATGCCATGACCAAGTGGGATATATTTTATGTAGGCAAGACTGGTTCAACATTTGAAAATCAATAAATGTAATCCACTGTACCATCAGGTTAAGAAGGAAAATCTTATATTCAATTGATGTGGGAAAGCATTCGCAAAATCCAACACCCATTCATGAAAAAAAAAAAAAGCTCAGCAAACTAAGCAAATTGGGGATAGAAATTTTTTAACTTGATGAAGAGATATACAAAAAGAATTTAAATGTAACATCATACTTCATGGTGAAAGACTAAATATTTTCTCTTAAGACTGGGGACAAGTCAAAGATGTCTGCTTTTACCACTTATTCAACACAGTGTTGGAATTTCTAGCAAGTGCAATAAAGCAAGAGAAGGAAAGAAAAGGTGTATAGATTAGAAAGGAAGAGATCACATTTCATTATAAGAGTTTCCTGAGCTTGACCCTTCTTTTGGTGTGATCCCTCTGGCTGGTTCCTCTTGGATAAGGTATCTCTAAGTGGACAGAGGATTCTTAGATCACAAGAAGGAGAGCACTTACCAGCCAGTCTCTTTTTGGTCTGGGATCCCACTTATACTTGTGCTTCTGAATATGGGGGATTCTCAAACCCATGAGAACAAAAAGGATTACCAAGCCAGGACCCCTGTAATGGAGTCCCTTTGAGCAGTGCTGACTGGCAATGTTTATGTTTCTTGGTGGGGGAGGGAAAGTTATAGGAGGAGAATACTTCCCCTGTCCATTTATTGTCAGCAAGGGTTTTGATGGATTGATCTACACTTGTAGTGGTGATCTCACCTGGTATTGTCAGGCTCACCTGTTGCTGTTGGAGTTTCTCCTTGTTCTGTCCAGGGAAAGAATGAACCTACATGCTCTGCCTTCCATTGCTAGACTGAGGATATGGAACTACTAGAGCTAGGTCACCTTCTGTAGTGTGGGAATCACAAGACACTGTCACTGTGTAGTACCTACAGTCCTGGTGTTTATAACCAGCTTAGTGTTCTCTTGTCACTTGCATTAGTCAGCTTGGGCTGCCTTAACAAAATATCTCAGAGTGAGTGACTTAAACAACAGGAATTTATTTTCTCACAGATCTGGAGGCTGGAAGTCTAATATCAGGTGCCAAAGTGGTTGATTTCTGATGATACCTCTCTTCCTGGCTTGTAAGTGGCTGCCTTCTTTCTGTGTCATCATATGGCCTTTCCTCTGTGGCAGTAGTGGGAGAGAGACAGAGATCTGCCTTGTCTTCCTCTTTGTTTAGGGCACCTGTTTAAATCTGTAAATATCAGATTCTGATAGGACTCACCATGATGACCTCATTTAATTTTAATTGCCTCCATAAGGACCCTATTTCCAAATATAGTGACATTGCAGATTCAGGCTTCAACATACAAATTTTTAAGAAATGTAATTCTGTCCATAACACTACCTGTAGGAGTTTTTCTTTGGTTGTCTCTAGCATTATTTCCAGGGTTAGTAGTTGTATTTAATTGGAAGGAACAAGGATAAAAGAGCATCTACTATCTTTGTCAGATCAAAAGACAATGACATAAAAGAGATGGACTAGTGATTAGACATTGCAGATAGATTCTACTTTTATGAGGAAGACTTTTCTAAAATTTGGAGCTGTTCAAAAATTGTACATGCTGCCTTGGGACACAGTGATATCTGTGCCACTGGAAATTTTATGGATAATTCAGACAAATCTGATATATTCTTGTGAGAGTTGAGAAGCTCAAATAGATATTCTCTAAGATCCCATCTAGTGCTGAGATAATCTGTTTCAACTAAAAGGTATTATTTTGGGAAATTATACTCTGAATGAAAAAGGAAAAGATATAAATGATGTTTTTGTGGCATAATCTACACTGTTTGCTGTGACAGCAGCAAAATAGGAACTTTCTATGAACTATGATAACTTTTTTACTTAGTGGCAGAGCCAACAATTGAAAGCTTTAATGAAAATGAGCAACATTTGCAAAAGGCTAGATTCTTGGATCAGAACACAGCCAATTTGATGGCTTTTTATCCCAGCTGAAAGGAGTAATTGAAAAATCATGGTTGACACACATACACATTATCTTTGTGTGATCTGCTTTTCTTTCCTGTAGTCTTGAATTTTCATCTCCCAGTTACAATCAGGAAGCTTAGAGAGTTCAAAATATAGAGGGCAAAAGGTCACCTATTTTCCAACAGGATATAATTGCCAAAAAAACCTTTAAATTCTACACCAAGTACAACCAGTACACAATACTTCTTGCACATAATCCCCCTCTCTGCAACCCACTACTACCACCACCACCACAATAGATTTGCAGACCACTCTACTCACCAATCACAAAATAGGCTTTGCAACAGGACTTGGTAGGGTGTGCATAATAAAAATGACAGATGATCAAAATTTACAGCTTTGGCTTGCAAACTGATTTATAGAAATTTCATCGTATATGAATGTTAATTGCATGTATAGATGTTTATGTTTATATCAAAACATTTTTATACCAGGGAGTGAAGTTTACTTGATAATAAATAAGTATGAAAAAATCTTTTGAGGAAATTAAAGTTGGTAATCCTAGAAATCAGACATTATACATTTTGTACTGTTTGTTGCAATTTCAATGCAGTAAATCCTATTTAAAGAAAAGGTATCAAATAGGTCTTTTTATACTTAGAGATAAAGTAAGATGTTTATGAACTAAATTTCTTCTTATTTGTTATATATATATATATATATATATATATATATATATATTTAAGCCTATTTCCATAGGTGAAACATATTTCTGTTGTGTCCTTTTGCCCTGTCATTTACTCTGGTGGTGGCTAACATAACCTATTATTCAATGCCCCTTTTTTGAAGTGGGATATAGGAAATACTGCATTTAATATATTGTTTGTAGAATAGAAAATTCAGAATTAAAGAGAATATCTTAAACACGTTTAGGCCATGTAAAACTGACAAAATATTGACTTTAAAAATGAAGCAATTTACCAGCAAAAAGCCAGAAATTCACATGTGGCATGCTGAGCTGCAGAAGGGTCATTTTTCAACTTACAAAATGCCCTTCAGTTGGGAAAAGTAAATCCAATTTGTCAACTCAGGACTCAGGATTTGATTGAGGAATGCTATTTGGATTGATTAACTAAACAAGCATTAGGCATATCACACACTGTAGATAAAATGTTTTCAGAGCAACATATCTATCTTTTTCAGTCTGTTTTTTCATGAACTAACTGGCATAGGATCATCATGTATTTGTCCAACCACTTCTAGTGTGGACCTTGGTCCCTTGATCAGACTGATAATGGCATTATAGCTACAACCACAGCTTGTACCTCAGTATTAACAAGTGTATCTCACAGTGAGAATTCAAAAGTTACATCATGTTCTACATTAGTTCTGAGAAATTTCCAGAAGTAGAGTGGTGCAATAGCTAAACAGCTCTGTCTCCTCTACATTTCTTGACATTCCTCCATGCCATTCCATATTGCCATAATAATGAGCACTCTCATAACGACTCCTGGTTGCCTACATACGTTTCATAGTGATCTTATAGCTAGGTTTATTCTATCAGTCTAATATTCCATGTTAAAATCAGGAACTTTTCCTCATCCTTATCATTAAAATTTACCTATCATGTCATTTCTTTGAACTTGGTTTCTTACTTCTGTAGTGACATTTTATTTATCATTTTCTTACTTAGCAGTTATGTAGCCCTCAGTGTGTATCAGGCACTGTAACCTGATGCCATAGGTGAGATAAATTACCCTGATTATTTATCACTTCTGTTGGTATAACTAACAATTGAAAGCACATGTACCACCTACTGTATACAAAGCACTGTTCTAAGAATTTAATACATATAAATACTTTCATTCCTCAAAACAACCTCATCAAATAGGTTAATATTATTTTTCCCAGTCTACACAAGAGGATAATGAGGCACTTGCCCTTGGCTAAGTGACTTGTCTTTGGTCTTAAAGCTAGGAAGTAGGAGATCCAGGAATCAATTCAAACAGTCTGACCCAGAGTTTGTTCCTTAGTAAGCTAAAGTTTCTCACCGTCTATTTCTCATTAATCTCAGAATTAATAGAGCATGTACTATTAGATTATATATTAGCATGATGTTTCTATGAGTAAATGTGGTTTCTAACAAAGATTTAGATTTAGATTAAACCAATAATAGAATATCCTTTAAGTGTAACCACAATAATAGGTGATCTAAATTGAAAAATGCAACTTAAGCATTTTAGGCAAGTTAAATTTGTCTTCATTTGTAGCTCACAAGACATTTACTAATTCTAATACTTCCCACAAATGCAGATATGCAGGAGGAATTCTCTTCTAGAAGCCTGCTTGAAAATTTTCAGGTAGAACTTTTCTGGGTTTTACAAATATCTGTATGTCAATCATTAACAATAAATTCTGCATGTATCAATTCCAACCCAACATCCCAGATCTGTGGAACTGGTCTCTGAGAAGATACAGCTTATTGCAAAAACAAAATCTCATTAACAAGGACAGGTGCCTTTTTGTGTATCGTTTAGACCAGAAAATAACACTCAAATAAAATATCCTGTTTTTCTGAAATGTTCCACCAAGTTAGGCTAAAAGAAGCCTTAGATGCTGATTTATTGGGATTCCTTCACACAGACAAGGTTTTTGGAAATATGAATCCCATGTTTTATAAAGCATGCCAACCAAATGATTACCGAAATGAATTGGTGCTGTTATTTGTTTTTGGATCAGGTATTGTTTTGTATTATACTGAGAAATCACATATGATCAAGGGGTGTAAAATCAAAAAAGTTTTGCTTCACAACAGCTCTACTGGGAAAACAGATGATAAGTAGTATTATTGCTACACAATAAAATGATTTTTCTAGTAGCTCTATGAATAAGCACTGGCTGGCATTTTGGCTTCATTAGGATATATGCAGCTTTGAAACAGATGAGTAAAAAAGAATACCTCAAGAAAAGAGACTTAATGATAAATATAGATAAAATGAATACGATATAGTAAAATAGGTCTATTAAATCAACTCTCAGATATTTAGGGATACATAGAGAAAATGGCTTTAATAAGATTTTCTTAAGAATAAACTGCTTTTATGTAGCTCCATTGTCCTTTAAAGAGCCACAGTCTTTAACTCAAGGTCTATATTTTCAGCTCATTTATTCGTGAATAAGTCTGGTCATTATTTTGATGTAAGAATATTTTATGCCATATATAACATACAACATATCTATAAAGTAAGCTCATCATTATTTGATCTTAAGGGTAATGATATATTCATATTAAAAATATTTGATAGAATACTAGGTATATATTCATAGCAACTAGTCCTTAATGACTGGTCAGAAGCAAAGCTAAATACCCCAGGCATATATCTATTTCTAACATGGCATTTAATTAAAAATTTAATGCTATCATGAAATCATAAAAATCTCAAAAGCTAAAATTTATTAATAGAATGTAAATACAAAAGAAGGAGAGTAAAGAAGAAACAAAGATGCATGGAGGAAGGCAGTGGTAGAATAACAGCCACATGGAAAAGGAGAAAGAAGTTCATCCAAAAATGTTTTCCTTAGAAACACTATTTTTGGCAGAAATTTCAGTTACCCTTTTTCAGAAAAAAGTATATATCTTAGTTTTACTTTAAAAATCAAGTGCCAGTAATAAGGAAGTTGCTAATTGAAAGTAAGAAAATAGTTATTAATTGTATGTTTGTTCCTTTTATGAGATTAGGTCAGAATTTTTTATGTGCTAATTAACATTTTAATTACTACCAAAAGAGAGTTTTATAATATATTAAATTTATAAAGTTAATATTGACATTAATAAATGATATCCAATATTTAGAAGTTTTATTTTCAGTGTGTATCTGGTATCAAAGTAAGGTGTACTATAAAATTAACCTCTGCTTAGGAATGCCTTTCCAAAGTTTATGTGCTCATTTAAGTAACATAATATGATTGTTGAAAACCTCTTTGAAATCAGGATCGGATTTCAATTCTTAGTTTTCCATGTGTCTGTTGCATGGCTTTGGGGAAATCAATTAATTTCTTTGAATCTCATTTTAGTTATCTAAAGAAATTATAATAGTTCACATATTTGAAACATGTTGAAAACATTACATGAGGTACTTCAGTCAAAATATTTAATACTCAGCCTGGCATAAGCTGCACTCGGTACACAGTAGTTATCATTTATTAATATGAGATTAATCAAATTCAGTCAATACAAAGCATTAAGTTTTGCCTTTTCCATTAGAAAGTAATTCAGCAGTCCGGTGAGTGAGATTTTATGACTTAATTTGATCAATCCATTATTTTTTCATGTTCATCAATTACCAGATCTAAATGGATGAAGATACCCTTTCAATATTATTTGATTATACTATCTGAATACAAGATTAAAATCACTTAAAAATATATATATATATTAGTTATGGCAATTCTGACAAGAAAATCAGGCACTGAAATAGAAAATCATGTCAAAATTATCCACTCTGCCTGGTGTGAGGTGATACCTTATTGTGGTTTTGATTTGCATTTCCCTTATTTTTAGTGTACTGAGCATCTTTTCACAGGTCTGTTGGCCATCTGTGTCTGTTTTGGAAAATGTTTAGATTGGTGCATTTATTGATTTTTTTTATGGGGCTATGTGAGTACTTTATTCATTTTGGGTATTAGCTCTTATCAGATATATAATATGAAACTATTTTCTTCCATTTAATAGGTTGCCATTTCATTATGTTTTTAGTTTCCTTCACTGTGCAAAAGTATTTTAATTTGATGTAGTCTCCTTTGTTCATTTTTGCTTTATTTGCTCTTTCCTGTGGAGTCAGCTTGAAAAAAATATTTTATGGCTGATGTCACGGAGCTTACCTTGTGTTTTCTTAGGAGTTTTATGGTTTCAGATCATATATTCAAGTCTTTAATCCATTTTGTGTTAATTTTTGTATGTGGTATAAGACAGTAGTCCATTTTTATTCGTTTGCATGTAGCTGCCCAGCTTCCACAAAACCATTTATTGAAAAGACTGTCCTTCTACCATCATATATTCTTGCCTCCTTTGTTGTAGATGTATTGATAATATATGTGAGGGTTTATCTCTGGGCTTTCTATTCTCTTCCATTGATCTATGTGTATTTCTGTGCCAGTACCATACTGTTTTAAATGCTATAGCTTTGTAGTATATGTTGGTATCAAGATGCATGATACCTCTGCTTTGTTCTTCTTTCTAAAGTTTGCTTTGACTATTCAGGGTCTTTTGTGGTTACTTATAAATTTTAGGATTATTAGCCAACAAAATAAATATCAATAAATTCAGGAATATTGAAATATTGAGCATCTTTTCTAATCATAATGGTATGAAAATACAAATTACAAGAAAAATATTTGGAGAAACATAAACATGCAGAGACTAATAATTTTGTTCTCATTATTTTTGTGTATCTAATATAGTTTTGTGGTTTGTGGTTACCAAAGGGTTCATATATAACAATCTGTAGGTGATACTTAAGTTTGTATTCTAAAAGCACTATACTTTCACTCCCCTCCCTTGTTCTATGATGTTGACATTAGATTTTACACCTCTTTATTTGTGTATCCCTTAACTAATTATTGTCTTTAGTGTGATTTTACAACTCTTGTCTTTTAACCTTTATACTAGCTTTATGAATGGTTGATTCACTACCTTTATTATATATTTGCTGGTGATTCTTTTTTCTTTCAAACATTTTCTAACTTCTAGTTACATCTTTTATTTTAGCTTAAAGAAATCTATCTAACAACTCTTGTGATGCTGGAGTAGTGGTTGATAATTTCCCTTACCTTTTTCTTGTCTGGGAGACCCTTTATCTCTCCTTTAATTCTGAATGATAACCTTGCTTTGTTGAGTATTCTTGTTTTAAAGTTTTTCCTTTCAGCACTTTGACTATATCACACCACTCCCTTCTGGCCTGTAAAGTTTGTGCTGAAAAAATCAGCTGATAATCTTATAGGTTTCTCTTTTATGCAAGTGGTTGTTTTTCTTTTGCTGTATTTTAAGATACTTCCTTTGCCTTTAAATTTGACATGTTAAATAGTGTGTCTTGGTGAGGATCTCTCTTGGTTCGTCTTACTGCACACTCCCTCTGCTTCCTAGGCCTATATTTCTTTTTCCAGGTTATGGATGCTTTCATCTTTAATTTCTTTAAATAAGTTTTCTTCTTTCTCTCTTCTTTTTCTGGAACCACTATAATGTGAATTTTATTTTGCTTGATGTTGTCTCAAAAGACCCTTAAGTTATCTTCATTTTTTAAATTTTTTCTTGTTTTAGCTGTTCTGTCTGGGTAAGTTCCACAGCTTTATCTTCCAGCTTACTGATTCGTACTTTTACTTCATCCAGTCTGTTATTGATTCCCTCTAGTGTATTTTTCAGTTTAGTCATGGTATTCTTCAGAACTATGAGTTTTGTTTGACACTTTCTTATATTTTCTATTTCTTTGTTGAATTTTTCAGTGTATTCATGCATTTTTCTCCCAAGTTCAGAAAGCATCATTATGACCATTACTTCTCTTTATCAAGCAAATTATCTGTTTCATTAAGGTTTTTTTGTAGAAATTTTCTTTTTGCTTCATTTGGAATATGTTTCTCTTTTTCCACATTTTGCTTGATTTTCTGTGTTACCTGCTATTTATTATGTGAAGCAGGTATCTTTCTTTGTGTTGAAGGGATGGCTCTGTATAGGTAATGAACATTTGTAATGAACCTTTTTGTTTAACCATGCCCTAGGTCTTGGTTTTATCTTGAGTTGTCTTTCCAATTGTTTCAAACATGTATGGTCCACAAATTCAGTCTTCCCTGGTGATCTTATCTTATCAAGGAGTGTCCTCTGAGTGGGCTGAGCACAGCTGTTGGCTCTATCAAGGCCATCATGAGTAGTGTGTTTTTTGGGGGGTTCTTCTCACCTTCTGTATCTGTCAGGGCTTCACAAGCAGCACTGGGGGATGGGGCTGTTCACTGGGTGCATCAGGTAGTGCCACCCAAGTTACATGAGGTGGTGCAGCTATTTGCCTACCACTGTTAGGTTATTAGTGTGAGGGTACAAAAATAATGCCTAACAACATTCGATCCATGGAGAGTGTCCCAAAACAATTCTGCCCTTCTGGAAGATGCTTTTAGTTTAGCAAGTAAATGTGTGTAATCCCTTTAAGAATAGAATTTTCTTTTCCTACAGTCCTATTTTCCCCTGAGTGTAATTCCTGTTGGCTTTCAAAGATAGACATTTTGAGGGCTTATCTCTGTGGTTCAGAATGTGAAGGTTAGTGTGATGTGTAAGCTACAAACCCCTTGGTCCTTATGAAAAGTCTCCCATCTTCTGTTCATGAATCACATGTATACACTTCTCACTTTGCTTGGGCTCTGACTCCCCATGCCAACCACCCTCTCTGTGTAGAAACCCTTGTCAATCGTTCCAGACTACTCCCCATCCCAGACTGTGCACTGCTGAGCATGATCAGTTTCCTCACCACTGTCAGGCTCTGACACTTTACTGAAGGCTAGCCCTCTGTAGGAATACCCTGCTGGGTCTTTGAACTCTCACCTCTGACTACTGAAGCACTCAGTATCTGGTACAAACTCCTACATTTCTGTGCGGTACCTTCTGACTTTAGAACTAAAATGTTCAGGAAGTGAATTGAAAGGGAAGGACTTAATTACATATATAAACATATTGTTAACTCCTGCATTGTTCAAATTCCATAGGCCTTATTGTTAAAATTAAGTGTTCTTTACATGGAAAGACTTTCTTATGGTGTTTTGTATAGTAAATAGAGGATTGTACATAGTAGGTGTTCAGTGAATATGTACTGATTTTGTTTTAATTTAACTATTGTATTTTTATGCATTATTTTTCAACATTTATTAAGTATATGATGGGGTACATTTATGTGTATTTGTGTGAATAAATGTGTGAAGTGATGGAATCTATGAGAAGGGAAAAGGCTGTTGTTACCAGAGGTAATGGCAGTTTATTTGGCATTAGTTCACAGGTTTGATTAGGAACATGCCTGTAATTCTATAGAAAAAATAGTATTATATTCAGATGAATATTAAATTACCATTTAATAACAGAGCAGTGAAGAAATTTATTTGAAAGAAAGAAATACCTCATGGTATTTCATTTACACCGTGTACAAATAAAATGTGTTTATGAAGGAAAAAGTTATAAGTGATGAGTAATAACATCTTAAATATGTTGTTTCTTTACTACTGTCAATAATTTATTAATTTGCACTTATGGGAAGGCAGAAATTAAGATTAAAACATTGTTAGAAAAGGCTTATTATGTTTCCACAGTTTTCAAAACTTCTTTTGAGATTACCTTTGTATTGTATATATTACAAATTAAAATGCCATTTATGTTGTCTCAGAGAAAAAAATAGAGAAAATCTTAATCCCAGATCAAAACAGAATTAATTCTATTTTATTCTGTTTTTGAATAAAAGTATTTGGTGTATATATATATGTGTGTGTGTGTGTATACATATATATACACATATATATATATGTATACACACACACACACATATATATATATATAATTTATATATAATGAATTTATAATGTTATGAATACATATGTAATTATCAGTTAGCAATTTACTAGGTATTCTCTTTATATAATGTAATATATATTATCTGTGTAAAATTAAGTACAGCTAAATTGATAACTAAATAATTTTTAAATAAACTGATAATTAATTTCTAAATAGTTATCCATGTATTCACTCTAAGAATGTTTAACTCTACAATGATGTTTGCACACTTTACACACAACTTAAGCATCTTGGTGAATTATTTTTAAGCTATATATTTTGTTAATATTTAGAAGCACTTTTACTAAAAAAGAATATTTTGGTGGTGCTGGAATATCTAGAACATCCACAAAACACAAAGTTCAAAGGTACGAAAAGGAATGCAATGAAATTCTATTCTTACCATAAGCATCCATCTTTCTCCTCTGACCCCTCTTCCCCTATGATCCAGTGTTAAAAATTTTGCACTAATGGTAACATATTACACTAATTTGTCCCTTGCTTTCTTTTTTTTATTAAAATATCACTGGTAGATTGGATTAAAGGTGGTGGGGTGAGAGGTGAAACAGAGGCTTCCTCCTAAAACCACATATAATATGAAAATATAACTAATACAACTACTCGTGAAAGAGCAACAGGAAAGGGACTGCGACAAACCACATGCATCTGGAGAGAAGAGCAGCCCTCACAGAAAAGGATAAGTTACTAAAGCTGTGGTCCTGTGGGATCCAAGCCCTTCCCCCACCCCAGTTCACCCTCAGGAGGAAGAGGAACTGAGCAGGGAGGGAGTGGAGATATGGGACTGCTGAATACCTAACTCTGGAGATCTGCTCTCAGAGCACAAACATACATTTTATGGTGCTTCATGATACTCTCATAATTAGGGGTTTGGAAAGCTAAGACAGGCAGAATTCCTGGAGAGACTGAGATTCCAGCTGTTTGTGGAAAGCAGGGAACATATCCAGCTCTCTGGGACAAAAGAAAGGTGGGCAGTCTGAGAGACGTCCAAAGAAAGAAGTCCTTAGCAGGAGGGCTGGTAAAATGGCAAGGATTGCACAGAACTTACTGCTCAGGAGAAAGGACACGTAGAAAAAATTGTACGGGTGCACTCTGCACAGCAGATTGGGAGCTTTCACGATCTTCAGGTACTCCAGCTCCCTGGCTGCCTAAATACCTCCAAGAATCCCTTTGGTGACAGGAAGACTAGTGTGCCTTTCTTCCGGCCAGCCCCACTGGGCTTGCAAACCGGGAAACCATACCCTGGATTTACGCCAGCCAGAGGGAAGATCTGTCTACAGCAACTAAAAACACAAAGCACAGAAGCTTATACCTGTGTGCTTGGCCCACTGTCTCAGGCAGTGGAGACAGCCATAGCAGCCAGGAACCAGGAAAAACTCTTTCCTCTCCGAGGCACCAATACCACTCCCCTACAATCCCCAACATTGCTTCAGGGGCTGAGCAGCTCCAGAGAGTAGAGTTTCTGGGCACTAAAGTGCACCATACAAATATAAAACGCCAAAGGAACCTGGTCCAGAGTAAAATTATGAATACAACTCCTGAGTAAGATTTAAATGATATGGACCTCATGACTCTCCCTGAAAGGGAGTTCAAAATAAAAATCATTAACATGCTCATGGAGATACAGAAAGATATTCAAGAACTCAGGAATGAATTCCGGTTGGAGATCCAATCATTGAAGAACACAATGGACGGTATTAAAAGCATATTGGATATGGTGTAGGAGACGATAAATGAAATAGAAATTAGTGAAGAGGAATACAAAGAAGCGGAGGCACAGAGGGAAAAAAGGATCTCAAAGAATGAAAGAATATTGAGAGAACTGTGTGACGAATCCAAACGGAACAATATTCGCATTATAGGGGTACCAGAAGAAGAGGAGAGAGAAAAAGGGATAGAAAGTGTCTTTGAGGAGGTGATTGCTGAAAACTTCCCCAATCTGGGGAAAGAGATAGTCTCAGGCCACGGAGATGTGTAGATCTCCCAACATAAGGGAACCAAGGAAAGCAACATCAAGGCATATAGTAATTAAAATGGCAAAGATCAAGGACAAGGATCGACTATTAAAAGCAGCCAGAGATAGAAATAAGATCACACACAAAGGAAAACCCATCAGGCTAACATCAGACTTCTCAGCAGAAACCTTACAGGCCAGAAGGGAGTGGCATGATGTATTTAATGCAATGAAGCAGAAGGGCCTTGAACCAAGATTATATTATCCAGCAAGATTTGAAGGAGGGATTAACAATTCCCAGATAAACAAAAGCTGAGAGAATTTGCCTCTCACAAACCATCTCTACAGTGTATTTTGGAGGGACAGCTATAGATGGAAGTGTTCCTATGGTCTAATAGCTGTCACCAGAGGTAATAAAACCAGAGTAAAAAAAATAGAACAGCTAATTACTAAGCAAATGCAAAATAAAATTAACTATCCCCAAGTCAATCAAGCGATAGACAAACAGTACAGAATATGATACCTAATACATAAAGAATGGAGGAGGAAGAAAAAGGAGGGAAAAAAAACTTTTGGATTGTGTTTGCAATAGCATATTAAATGAGTTGTTAGACTCTTAGATAGTAGGGACGTTAACACTGAACCTTTGGTCACCATGAATCTGAAGCCTGCAATGCCGATAAGTACATACCCATCCATATTCACCATAAATATAAATGGACTGAATGCACCAATCAAAAGACAGAGTCACTGAATGGATAAAAAAAAAGACCCATCTATATGCTGCCTTCAAGAGACTCACTTTAAACCCAAAGACATACACAGACTAAAGTGAAGGGATGGAGAAAGACATTTCATGCAATTAATAGGGAGAAAAAAGCAGGAGTTGCAGTAATTATATCAGACAAAATAGACTTCAAAAGAAAGAAAGTCATAAGAGACAAAGAAGGACATTACATAATGATAAATGGGTCAATCTAACAAGAAGAAATAACCATTATAAATATCTATGCAACCAACACAGGAACGCCTAAATATGTGAAAGAAATACTGGCAGAATTAAAGGGTGAAATAGAATGCAATGCATTCATTCTAGGAGACTTCAACACACCACTCACTCTGAAGGACAGATCAAATGGACAGAAAATAAGTAAGGAGACAGAGGCACTGAACAACACATTAGAACAGATGGACCTAACAGACATCTACAGAACTCTACACCCAAAAGCAGCAGAATACACATTCTTCTCAAGTGCACATGGAACATTTTCAAAAATGGATCATATATTTGGACAAAAAATGAGCCTCGGTAAATTCAAAAAGATTGAAATTGTACCAACAAGCTTCTCAGACCACAAAGGAATGAAACTAGAAATGAATTACACAAAGAAAATGAAAAATTCCCTCAAACACATGGGGGCTTCACAACATGCTCCTAAATAATCGATGGATCAATGACCAAATAAAAAGAGAGATCAAGCAATATATGGAGACAAATGACAACAATAATTCAACACCACAAAGTCTGTGGGTTGCAGCGAAAGCCATGCTAAGAGGAAAGTGTATTGCAATACAGGCCTACCTCAGGAAAGACGAACATTCCCATATGAGCAGTCTAAACTCACAATTAATGAAACTAGAGAAATAAGAACAAATGAGACCCATGGTCAGTAGAAGGAGGGAGATAATAAAGATTAGAGCATAAATAAATAAAATTGAGAAGAATAAAACAATAGAAAGATCAACGAAAGCAAGAGCTGGTTCTTCAAGAAAATAAACAAAATAGATAGACCCCTAGTCAGACTTATCAAGAAAAAAAGGGAGTCTACTCACATAAACAGAATCAGAAATGAGAGAGGAAAAATCACTACGGATACCATAGAAATACATAGAACTATTAGAGAGTACTATGAAAAATTATTTGCTAACAATCTGGATAACCTAGAAGAAATGGACGATTTCTAGAAAAATACAACCTTCCAAGGCTGACCCAGAAAGAGACATAAAATCTCAACAGATGATTTACCAGCAATGAAATTGAACTGGTAATCAAAAAGTTACCTAAGAACAAAATGCCTGTACCAGATGGCTTCACTGCTGAATTTTATCAAACATTTAGTGAAGACATAATACTCATCCTCCTTAAAGTTTTCCAAGGAGTAGAAGAAGGCAGAATTCTTCCAAACTCATTCTATGAGGCCAGCATCACTCTAATCACAAAACCAGGCAAAGAAACCACACACACAAAAAAAACTACAGACCAATATCCCTGATGAACATAGATGCAAAAATACTCAACAAAATATTAGCAAACCGAATTCAAAAGTACATCAAAAGGATCCTCCATCAGGATCAAGTAGGATTTATTCCAGGGATGCAAGGATGGTTCAACATTTGAAAATCCATCAACATGATCCACAACATCAACAAAAAGAAGGACAAAAACCACATGATCATCTCCATACATGCTGAAAAAGCATTTGACAAAATTCAACATCCATTCATGATAAAAGCTCTCAACAAAATGGGTATAGAGGGCAAGTATCTCAACATAATAAAGGCTATAAATGACAAACCCACAGCCAACATTATACTTAAGAGTGAGAAGCTGAAATCTTTTCCTTTGAGATTGGGAACAAGACAAGGATGCCCACTCTCACCACTTCTATTCATCATAGTACTGGAAATCCTAGCCACAGCAATCAGACAACACAAAGAAATAAAAGGCATCCAGATTGGCAGGGAAGAAGTTAAACTGTCTGGGTTTGCAGATGACATGATATTGTACATAAAAAACCCTAAAGAATGTATGCCAAAACTACGAGATCTAATATCTGAATTCACAAAGTTGCAGGATACAAAATTAATGCGCAGATATCTTTGGCATTCCTATACACTAACCATGACCTAGGAGAGAGAGAAATCAGGATAACGATTCCATTCAAAGTTGCATCAAAAAGAATAAAATACGTAGGAGTAAACCTAACCAAGGAAGTGAAAGATTTATACTTTGAAAACTACAAGACACTCATGAGGGAAATTAAAGAAGATACCAATAAATGGAAACACATCCTGTGCTCATGGATAGGAAGAATTAATTTTGTCAAAATGGTCATCCTCCCTAAAGCAATCTACAGATTCAATGCAATTCCTATCAAAATACCAACAGCATTTTTCAGCGAACTAGAGAACATCATTCTGAAAAACATATGGAACCACAAAAGACCCCGAATAGCCAAAGCAATAATGAGAAGGACGAATAAACCTAGGGGGATTATGGTCAACAACTTGAAGCTCTACTACAAAGCCACAGTACTCAAGGCAATTTCCTACTGGCCCAAGAACAGACCCATAGACCAATGGAACAGACTAGAGAGCCCTGATATATACCCAACTATATATGGTCAATTTATATATGATAAAGGAGCCATGGACATACAATGGGGAAATGACAGCCTCTTCACAGCTGGTGTTGGCAAAACTGGACAGCGACATGCAAGAGAATGAAACTGGAATACTGTTTAACCTCATACACAAAAGTAAACTCGAAATGGATCAAGGACCTGAATGTAAGTCATGAAACCATAAAACTCTTAGAAGACAACATAGGCAAAAATCTCCTGAATATAAGCATGAATGACTTCTTCCTCAATGCATGTCCTAGAGCAAGGGAAACAAAAGCAAAAATGAACTCATGGGACTACAGCAAACTAAAAAGTTTCTGTACAGCAAAAGACACCATCAACAGAAAAAAAGGCCCCCTACTGTATGGGAGAATATATTTGTAAACGACATATCTGACAAGGGGTTAACATCCAAAATATATAAAGAACTTACACACCTCTACACCCAAAAAGCAAATAACCGGATTAAAAAGATGGGCAGTGGATATGAAGAGACACTTCTCCAAAGAAGAAATTCAGGTGGCCAACAGACACACGAAAAGATGCTCCACATCACTAATCATCATGGAAATGCAAATTAAAACCACAATGAGATATCACCTCACACCAGTAAGGATAGCCACCATCCAAAAGACAAAAACAACAAATGCTGGCAACGATGTGGAGAAAGGGGAACCCTCCTACACTGCTGGTGGGAATGTAAGCTAGTTCAACCATTGTGGAAAGCAATATGGAGGTTTCTCAAAAAACTAAAAATACAAATACCATTTTACCCAGGAATCCCACTCCTTGGAATTTACCCAAAAATACAACTTCTCAGATTCAAAATGCCATATGCACCTCTCTGTTTATTGCAGCACTTTTTACAGTAGCTAAGATATGGAAGCAACCTAAGTGTCCATCAGTAGATGAATGGATAAAGAAGATGTGGTACATATACACAATGGAATACTATTAAGCCATAAGAAGAAAACAAATCCTGCCATTTGCAACAACATGGACGGAGCTTTCGGATATTATGCTCAGTTAAATAAGCCAGGTGGAGAAAGACAAGTGCCAAAAGATGTCACTCATTTGTGGAGTAGAACAACGAAGCAAAACTGAAGAAACAAAATATAAGAAGATTCAGAGACTCCAAGAAGGCACTAGTGGTTACCAAAAGGGAGGGGTGTGGGAGGGTGGGTGGGGAGGGTGGGAGAAGGGGATTGTGTGGTATTATGTTTAGTACACATGGTGTAGGGAATGACTCGGACTGAATTGGGGTATGAGTGGGGACTTGGTAATATGGGTAAATGTAGTAACCACATTGTTTTTTCATGTGAAAACTTCATAAGAGTGTATATCAATAATACCTTAAAAAAAAAAGAATAAAACGAAATATCATTGGTATACAGTCTTATATTGGTTTTAAATATACAAATGATTCAAAATAACTCTTATTATTAAATCCTCACATCATCTAGTAGTTACTATCTGTCAGCACAGAAAGATGTTACATAATCATTGACTATGTTCTCCATGCTGTATTATTATCCCTGTGATGAACTTATGATTGAGAATTTTTCTGGCCATTTGTCCACCTCATGTTCCCCATCCAACCATGCCAATGCCTCCCCCATGGTAAACACTAGTCACTTTTCAGTGTCTGTGAGTCTACTGCCACTTTTTTCATTATGTTTTGCTTCATATTATATTCCACAAATAAGTGAAATCATATGGTATTTGTCTTTCTCCACATGGCTTTCTTCACTGAGCATAATACCCTCTAGGTCCGTCCATGTTGTTGCAAATGGCAAGATTTCTCTTTCTTATGACTGAATAATATTCCATTGTATATATGCAAAAGCTTCTTTATCCATTCATCTATTGATGGACACTTAGGGTGTTTCCATATCTTAGCTATTGTAAATAAAGCAACAATAAAAAGAAGGGTGCATATATCTAATTGAATCAGGAATTTTGTTTTCTTTGGGTAAATTCGTAGAAGTGGAATTACTAGGTTAAATGGTATTTCTATTTTTAGTTTTTTAAGGAACCTCCATACTGCTTTCCACAGTGGTTATACTAATTTATATTTCCACAAACAGGGTAGGAATGTTCCCATTTCTCCACATTCTTACCAATATTTGTTATTTTTTGTCTTTGGATAGTGGCCATTCTACCTAGTGTGAGGTGATAATCTCATTGTGGTTTTGATTTTAATTTCCCTGATGATTAGTGAAGTAGAGTATATTTTCCTGTGCCTCTTGTGGTCCATATTTCTTCTTTGGGGAAGTATCTGTTCAGGTCCTCAATCCATTTTTTCATAAGGTCATTTTTGTTGTTGTTGTTGAGTCATAAGTGTCATTTACATATTTTGGGTGTTAAACCATTATCAGATAAATCACTTATGAATATAAAATCCCATACTGTAGGTTGCCTTTTTTTTCTGCTGATGGTGTCTTTTGCTGTACAGAAGATTTTTAGTTTTATGTAGTTCCACTTGTTCATTTTTCATTTTGTTTCCATTGACCAAGATGTGTTCAAAAAAAAATTGCTCATGCTAATGTTCAAGCGATATATGCCTAGGTTTTATTCTAAGAGTTTTATAGTTTCATATCTTATATTCAGGTCTTTGATCTATTTTAAGTTTACCTTTGTGTATGGAGTTAGACAGTTATCTAGATTCATTCAGTTGTACATAGCTGCCATGTTTTCCCAACACCAGTTATTGAAAAAGCTGTGTTTTCCCCAATGCATATTCAGGGCTCCTTTATTGTTTATTAATTGACCACATATGTGTGCATTATATGTGGGCTCTCAATTCTGCTCCATTGACCTATGGATCTGTTCTTGTGCCAGTACCACATTGTTTTGATTACTGTAGATTTGTAGTATAGCTTGAAGTCCAGGAGCAAATACACACACCTTCATTCTTTTTTCTCAGGATTGATTTTGCAATTTGAGGTCTTTTGTGGTTTGAAATGAATTTTAGAACTATTTGTTTTAGTTTGCTGAAAAATGGTGTTGGTATTTTGATAGAGATTTCAGTGAATCTGTTAATTGCTTTGGGCAGGATGGCCATTTTGACAATATTAATTCTTCCTACCCAAGAACATGGGATAGATTTCAATTTCTTTGTGTCTTCTTTAATTTCTCTCATGAGTGTCATAATTTTCAGAGTACAAGTCTTTCATATGCTTGGTTAGGTTTATTCCTAGGTATTTTATTCATTTTGATGCAATTGTAAATGGAATTGTTTTCCTGCTAGCTTGTTGTTAGTATATAAAAAT
The DNA here is from genome assembly GCA_032199065.1 of Smutsia gigantea. Lineage (NCBI taxonomy): Eukaryota > Metazoa > Chordata > Mammalia > Pholidota > Manidae > Smutsia > Smutsia gigantea. The sequence continues at coordinate 25,151 of JAVSCE010010287.1, forward strand.
GCAACTGATTTCTGTTTATTAATTTTGTGTCCTGCAACTTTGTTGAATCCAGTTATTAGTTCTAATAGTTTTTTGGTGGAGTCTTCAGGGTTTTCTATGTATATCATGTCATCTGCAAATAGTGAGTGTTTAACTTCTTCCTTATCAATTTGGGTGTCTTTTATCTCTTTTTGTTGTCTTATTTCTTTGGCTAGGACCTCTAGTACTATCCTGAATAAAAGTGATGAAAGTGGACATCCTTGTCTTTTTTCTGATCTTAGAGGAAAAGATTTCAGCTTTTTGCTGTTGAGTATTATGTTAGCTGTGGATTTGTCACATATGGTCTTTATTATGTTGAGGTACATACCCTCTATACCCATTTTGCTGACAGTTTTTATCATAAATGGATGTTGAATTTTTTCAAATGTTTTTTCTGCATCGATTAATATAATCATGTGTTTTTATCCTTTTTTGTTAATGTGGTATATGATATTGATGGATTTATAATTATTGTACCATTCTTGCATCTCAGGAATAAATCCCACTTGGTCATGTTGGATGCTTTATATTTGAATTCAATTTTATAATATTTTGTTAGGGCTTTTTGGATCTATGCTCATGATAGATGTTGGGCTATAAATTCGTTTTTGGTGGTATATTTGTCTGGTTTTGTTATTAGAAAGATGCTGGCCTCATAGAATGACTTTCGAAGTATTCCCTCCTTTTTCACTCTTTGGAATACTTTAAGGATGGGTATTAGCTTTTCTTTAAAGGTTTAGTGGAATTCAGCTGAGAAGCCATCCGGTATTTGTATTCTTTTCTTCAGAGTTTGTTTTTTTATTACCTATTCAGTTTCATTGCTGGTATTGGTCTGTTCAGATTTTCTGTTTCTTCCCGGTCAGTCTTGGAAGATTATATTTTCTAGGAAGTTTTCCATGTCTTCTAGGTTGTCCAATTTATTGGCATATAATTTTTCATAGAATTCCATAATAATTCTTGGTATTTCTGTATTATCTGTTGTGACTGTTCCTTCTACATTTCTGATTTTGTTTATTTGCATGCTCTCTCTTTCTTTTAATAAGTCTGGCTAGGGGTTTGTCTATTTTGTTTATCTTCTTAGTGAACCAGCTCTTAGTTTCATTGATTTTTTTGTATTGTTTTATTCTTCTTAATTTTATTTATTTTTGCTCTGATCTTTATTATGAAACTCCTTCTACTAACTTTTGGTTTCTTTGTTCTTCTTTCTCAAGTTTCTTTAATTTTGAGTTTAGGTGTTTTGGGGGGATTGTTCTTGTTTCTTGAGGTAGGTCTGTATTCCCTATGTACTTCCTTCTTAGAACCACTTTTGATGAGCCCACAAATTTTGGACTCTCCAATTTTTGTTTTCATTAGTCTCCATGCATTGCTTGATTTCTGTTTTAATTTGTTCATTGATTCATTGATTATTAAGAATCATGTTGTTTAGTCTCCACGTTTTTGTGGCCTTTTTTTGTTTTCTTTCTGTGATTTATTTCTAGTTTCAAACCATTGTGGTTGGAGAAGTTGCTTGATACAATTTCAGTCTTTTTTAAATTATTGAGGCTCTTTTGTGACCTAGTATGTGATCTATTCTGGAGAAAATTCCATGTACACTTTAGAAGAATGTATATCCTGCTGCTTTGGGGAGGGGTGTTCTGTAGATGTCTGTTAGGTCCATCTGTTCTAATGTGTTGTTCAGTGCCTCTGTGTCCTTACTTATTTTCTGTCTGCTTGATCTGTCCTTTGTAGTGAGTGATGTGTTGAAGTCTCCTAGAATGAATGTGCTGCATTCTATTTCCCCGTTTAATTGTTAATATTTGTTTCTCATATTTAGGTGCTCCTATATTTGGGGCAGAAATATTTTTAATGGTTATACCTTCTTGTTGGACTGACCCTTTTACAATTATGTAATGTCCTTCTTTTTATCTTGTTACTTTTTCTGTTTTGAAATTTATTTTTTCTAAGTACTGCTACTCCTGATTTTTTCTCCCTTTTATTTGAATGAAATGTCTTTTTATTTACTTTTAGTCTGTGTATGTCTTTGTGTCTGAAATGAATATCCTGTAGTTAGCATATAGATGGGTCTTGTTGATCCATTCTGCCACTGTATGTCTTTTTATTGGTGCATTAAGTTCATTTATATTTAAGGTAATTACTGATTGGTAGTACTTATTGTCATTTTATTGTTTTCTGGTTGTTTTTATAGTTCTCATCCATTCCTTTCTTATTCTTTTATACTCTTCTCTTGTTATTTTATGTTTTTCTTTAGCATTGTGATTGAATTTATTTTTTTAATTTTTTTGTTCATCTATTAAAGGCTTTAGGTTTGTTATTACCAGAAGGTTCAATGGAAGCTTCCTGACTATATAAGTCTATACTAAGTTGATGATTGCTCTATTTCAAACATGATCTAAAAGTACTCTTTTCTTCTTCTTCCTCCTCCACAATTTATATATTAGATGTCATGATCTGCACTTGCTTGGTAAGTTATTGGTGCTTGGTAAGTAATTTTAATTACCATTAAAACTATATCTGCACCCAATATAGGACTCTACTACATTTACTGTGGGTTTATTTTCACTGATGAAAACTGTTTACCCTTAGGAACATTTCCACATGCACAAGTATCTTTAACACACACCGTAATAGTGATTTAATGGTTACAAATTCCTTGAGCTTTTGTTTATATGGGAATTATTTAATCTGTGTTTCCAATTTGAATAATAATATTACTGGGTAGAGGATTCTTGGTTGAAAATACTCCTGTTTTAATACATTCAATATTTAATGGCACTTCCTTCTCACATGTAAAGTTTCTGCTGCGAAGTCTGCTGATAACCTGATGGGGCTTCCCCTATAACTAATTCTTTTTCTCTCTCTAGCTGTTTTCAATTTGTTCTCATTATCTTTAATTCTTATAATTTTAATTATTATATGTTTGGTGTTGTCTTCCTGGGGTTACTTTTGTTAGGGGATATTTATGCTTCCAGGACCTGAGTGTCTATTTACTTCCCCAGATTGGGAAATTTTCAACAATTATTTCCTCAAAGAGACTTTCTACCCCTTGTCTTTCTCATCTCCTTCTAGTAGAATTTTGTGCAAATATTGTTTCATTTGGATTGGTCATATAACTCTTATCCTTCTACCATTCCTAGAAACTCTTTTTCTCCTTGTTCTTCAGTTTTGGTGTTCTATTTCTCTAATTTCCATTTCATTGATCATCTCCTCTATTTGCATAAATCTATTATTTCTTCTCTTCATTGTATGTTTCATTTCAGTTACTGTACTCTTCTGCTCTGAGTGGCTTTCTCAGCTCTTATATCTCTTTGTTGAAGTCCTCCCCGAGATCTTAAATACTTTTCCACAGATCAGGGAGTATATTTAGGACTTTTACTTCAAAATCTTTATCAGAAAGATTGGTAATCTCACTTTAATTTAGCCCTCTTTCTAGTGTCTTACTTTCTAGTTTTGTTTGGAATGTGTGCTTCTGCCTTCTCATTTTGTCAGGGTTTCTGTGATTCATCCTTTGCATTAGATGGATTTTCTATGCTTCCTGGTCTAAAGAGTAATGGCTTTATGAAGAAGGTGTCTTGTGGTGCCCAAAAGCTTAAGACTTTTATTCTCCAGTGCCTGGTTTTCCTTTTGATTGGAGCCAAGTTGCTGTTGGTGGGAAATGGGAGGGGCCACATTTCTGTCTGATGGCAGTGGTCTCAGTCCAATGTGGCCAGTATTTTGCCTCAGTCAGCCCTTTGTGATCAGAGCAGTGGCTTCTGCTGGAATTGTGGGTGGGGCCCCCTCTGCCTACCAGGCAGCAATGGCAGGGTTACAGGATTAACATGGTGACTGGGTGGTTGTATGGCTCTTTAGCAGGTCATGGCATGGATGCCCTGATTGCAGTGACGTGCATAGCACAGGGCTTGGTAAACTGCAGGGTGGAAGGAGCTCTTGGAGTTGGCTCCTGCAGTTGCCTCCCCCGTTGCAATGAGACAGGACTGAGGATGCCGGTATGTCTTCCTCTGCCTGAAAGGCAGGAAAGCCTCATGCTGCTGGGCTGAGTGGGGTGCTGCACCAGAGTTGCACAGGGAAGCATCTCAGGCTCAGTCATCAGCAAGGGGGTATGAAGCACTTGGGGCTCCCAAGAGAACCAACCTGTTGGGCCAAGGGAGGGCTGGAAAGGTATGTCCAATTGCCCTTTCTCCTGCAGAGAGATATCTGTTCAACCCTCAGCTTCTGGCACCCCTAACACTGCTGACAAATCTTTCAAACTGCTGCCTCTACTTTGCATCTCAACAGGACAGGTGGCGTATGCCTGTCCTTCACAAGATGCTGGAATCTAAGCCTCCCAAGTGTTCCAACTGTCTCTGGTATCCAACCCCACTAACCATCAGAACCTAAAGTAATGTGGACCCATGCTCCCAAAGCATATCTCTGAGGCCAGGTGTGTAGAGTTCCTGAGCACCAATCTCCCTTTTGCTCGATTCCTCTTCCTCCCACCTAAGGGCTGGAATGAGGGAAAGGCTTGGGTTGCACTCAGCAATATTTCTACAATTTTACCCTTTTCTGTGTGGCCTTCTCTTCACCAGTCCTGGGTGGTCTTTTCTGCAGATTAGATATTAATAACCAGAAAGTCTTTGTATCAGTTAATATTCATTAGTTTGGAAACACTATGGTAACAGAAATGTGGGTGAAAATTCCACTGCTGGGTCCTGCCAGGCTGTTGTCAGCCCTCATGGGAGTTGCACCCTGGAATGACTGGGGAAAAAAATGAGAGACTTGACTTTGATGTTTAATGAAGGCTTTTCAGGTAACATAGCACTGTTTGTTAATAACAAGTGAACTAAATGAATAAGTATTGTTTCATGGTGACCTATGATCCTATATAGACAAGTGCCTTAAAACGTTCTTTTTGACAGCTTCCCCAAATCAAATTCAGCAGAACTGAAATACTTAATCTTTTTCTCTCTACCTGATCCCTTCAGAATATAGAAACTCTCAGTGAGTACTTTTGTATTTTATGGCAATATATATATATTTTTATAATTTATTTTGGTGTCATTAATCTACAATTACATGTGCAATATTATGGTTATTAAACTACCCCCTTCATAAGGTACCCCCGCCCAACCCCATTACAGTCACGGTCCATCAGTGTAGTGAGATGCTATAGAATCACTACTTGTCTTCTCTGAGTTGTACAGCCATCCCTGTGCCCCCCCAACATTACATCTGCTAATGGTAATGCCCGTTTGTCCCCCTTGCCCCTCCCTTCCCACCCACCGTGCCCACTCCCTTTCCCTTTGGAAACTTTTAGTCCATTCTTGGGTTCTGTGAGTCTGCTGCTGTTTTGTTCCTTCAGGTTTTTTCTTTGTTCTTATACTCCACATATGAGTGAAATCATTTGATACTTGTCTTTATTGGCTTGGCTTATTTAGATGAGCATAATACCCTCGAGCTCAATCCATGTTGTTGCAAATGGTAGGATTTGTTTTCTTCTTATGGCTGAATAATATTCCATTGTGTATATGTACCACTTCTTCTTTATCCATTCATCTACTGATGGACACTTCGGTTGCTTTGATTTCTTGGCTATTGTAAAAAGCGCTGCGATAAACACAGGAGTGCATCAGTCTTTTTCAAATTGGGCTGCTGCATTCAAAGGGTAGATTCCTAGGAGTGGGATTCCTGGGTCAAATGGTATTTCTATTTTGAGTTTTTTGAGGAACCTCCAAACTGTTTTCATAATGGTTGAATTAATTTACATCCCACCAGCAGTGTAGGAGAGTTCCCTTTTCTCCACATACTTGCCAACATATGTTGTTTGTGTTTTGGATGTTGGCCATCCTCACTGGTGTGAGGTGATATCTCATTGTGGTTTTAATCTGTATTTCTCTGATGATTAGCGATATGGAGCATCTATTCCTATGCTTGTTGGCCATCTGAAATTTTTCTTTGGAGAAGTGTCTATTCATGTTCTTTGCCCATTTCCTAATTGGATTATTTGATTTTTGTTTGTTGAAGTGCGTGAGTTTTTATATATTTTGGATGTCAACCCATTATCGGATACGTCATTTATGAATATATTCTGCCATACTGTAGGATGTCTTTTTGTTCTACTGATGGTGTCCTTTGCTGTACAGAAGCTTTTCAGCTTGATATACTCCCACTTGTTCATCTTTGCTTTTGTCTCCCTTGCCCGGAGAGATATGTTCATGAAAAAGTCGCTCATGTTTATGTCCAAGAGATTTTTGTCTATGTTTTCTTCTGGGTTTTACGGTTTCATGACTTACATTTAGGTCTTTGATCCACCTTGAGTTTGCTTTTGTGTATGGGGTTAGACAGTAGTAGAGTTTCATTCTCTTACTTGTAGCTGTCCAGTTTTTCAACACCAGCTATTGCAGAGGCTGTCATCTCCCCATTGTATATCCAAGGCTCCTTTATCAAATATTAATTGACTGTATATGTTTGGGTTAATGTTTAAATTTTCTATTACGTTCCACTGGTCTGTGGGTCTGTTTTTGTGCCAATACCAAATTGTCTTGATTACTGTGGCTTCGGAGTAGAGCTTGAAGTGAGCGAGTGTAATTCCCCCTGTTTTATTCTTCCTTCTCAGGATTGGTTTAGCTATTCGGGGTCTTTTGTGGTTCCATATGAATTTTAGAATTGTTTGTTCCAGTTCATTGAAGAAACCTGTTGGTATTTTTATGGGGATTGTGTTGAATCTGTAGATTGCTTTAGGTAGTAGAGCCATTTGGACAATATTTATTCTTCTTAGTCAAAAGCATGGGATGAATTTCCATGTGTTAGTGTCCCCTTTAATTTCTCTTAGGAGTGCCTTGTGGTTTTCAGCGTACAGGTCTTCACTTCCTTCGTTAGGTTTATTTCTAAGTATTTTATTATTTTTGACACAATTGTGAATGGAATTGTCTTTCTGATTTCTCTTTCTGTTACTTCATCGTTAGTGTATAGGAAAGCAACAGATTTCTGTGTGTTAATTTTGTATCCTGCAACTTTGCTGAATTCAGATATTAGTTCTACTAGTTTTGGAATGGAGTCTTTATGGTTTTTTATCTACAATATCATGTCATCTGCAAATAGTGACAATTTGACTTCTTCTTCACCAATCTGGATGCCTTGTGTTTCTTTGTTTTGTCTGATTGCCATCGCTAGGACCTCCAGTACTATGTTGAATAGCACTGGAGAAAGTGGGCATCCCTGTCTTTTTTCCAATTTTAGATGAAAAGCTTTCAGCTTCTCACTGTTAAGTATGATGTTAGCTGTGGGTTTGTCATATATGGCCTTTATGATGTTGAGGTACTTACCCTCTATACCCATTTGGTTGAAAATTTTAAACATGAATGCATGCTGAATTTTGTCAAATGCTTTTTCAGCTTCTATGTAGATGATCATGTGATTTTTGTTCTTTTTGTTGATGTGGTGGATGGTGTTGATGGATTTTGGAATGTTGTACCATTCTTGCATCACTGGGATGAATCACACTTGATAATGGTGTATGATTCTGTTGATGTATTTTTGAATTCGGTTTGCTAATATTTTGTTGATATTTTTGCACCTACATTCATCAGGGATATTGGTCAGTAATTTTCTTATTTGTGAGGTCTTGCCCTGTTTTAGTATTAGAGTGATGCTGGCTTCATAGAATCAGTTTGGAAGTGTTCCTTCCTCTTCTATTTTTTGGAAAACTTTAAGGAGAATCGGTGTTATTTCTTCTCTATATGTCTGGTAGAATTCAGAGGTGGATCCATCTGATCCGGGAGATTTGTTCTTGGGTTGTTTTTTGATTACCAACTCAATTTCGTTGCTGGTGATTGGTCTGTTTAGATTTTCTTTTTCTTGCTTGGTCAGTCTTGGAAGGTTGTATTTTTCTAAGAAGTTGTCCATATCTTCTATTTTTACCATCTTGTTACCATATAGATTCTCACAATATTTTCTTACAATTCTTTGTATTTCTGTGGGGTCCGTCATTATTTTTCCTTTCTCATTTCTGATTCTATTTATGTGTGTAGATTCTCTTTTTCTCTTAATGAGTCTGGCTGGGGGTTTATCTATTTTGTTTATTTTTTCAAAGAATCAGCTCTTGGTTTCCTTGATTTTTTTCTATTGTTTTATTCTTCTCAATTTTATTTATTTCTTCTCTGATCTTTATTATGTCCCTCCTTCTGGTGACTTTGTGACTCATTTGTTCTTCTTTTTGCAATCTCAGTAATTGCGTCTTTAGACTATTCATTTGGGACTGTTCTTCCTTCTTTAAATAGGCCTGGATTGCAATATACTTTCCTCTTAGAACTGCCTTTGCTGCATCCCACAGCAGTTGTGGCTTTGTACTGTTGTTGTCATTAGTCTCCATATATTCTTTGATTTCTGTTTAGATTTGGTCATTAACTCATTGATTAATTAGGAGAATGTTGTTAAGTCTCCATGTACTTGTGAGCCTTTCGGATTGCTTTCCAAAATTTTTTTCTAGTTTTATAACTGTGATCTGAGAAGTTGGTTGGTAGAATTTCAATATTTTTGAATTTACTGAGGTTCTTTTTGTATCCCAGTATGAGGTCTATTCTGGAAAACGTTCCATGTGCACTTGAGAAGAATGTGTATCCTGTTGATTTGGGGTGTAGAGTTCTGTAGATGTCTGTTAGGTCCATCTGTTCTAGTGTGTTGTTCAGTGCCTCTGTGTCTTTACTTATTTTCTGTCTGGTTGATCTGTACTTTGGAGTGTGTTGTGTGTTGATGTCTCCTAAAATGATTGCATTGCTGTCTGTTTCCTCCTTTAATTCTGTTGGTGTTTGTTTCACATATGCTGGCACACCTGTGTTGGGTGCATATATATTTATAATGGTTATATCTTCTTGTTGGACTGACCCCTTTATCATTATGTAATGTCCTTCTTTATCTCTTGCTACTTTCTTCGTTTTGAAATCTATTTTGTCTGATAGAAGTACTGTAACACCTGCTTTTGCTCCTTGTTTGCATGAAATATGTTTTTCCATCCCTTCACTCTTAATCTGTGTATATCTTTGGGTTTGAGGTGAGTCTCTTTTAGGCAGCATACAGATGGATCTTGCTTTTTTATCCATTCTATTACTCTGTGTATTTTGATTGTTGCATTCAATCCATTTACATTTAGGGTGATTATGGACATATATGTACTTATTGCCATTGCTGGCTTTAGATTCATGGTTACCAAAGGTTCAAGGGTTGCTTCCTTACTATCTCTAGATCTAACTTAACTTTCTTGTTAAGTTATTGTAAGCACCGCCTGATGTTTCTTTATTCCTTTCCCTTCTTATTCTTTCTCCTCCATTCTTTATATGCTAAATGTTTTATTCTTTGCCTTTAGTTAGTATTTGGATGGTCTGCTTTCTTTGCTATGATTTTATTTTCTCTGGTGACATCTTTTTAGCCTTAGGAATACTTCCCTCTAGAGCAGTCCATTGAAGATATCCTGTAGTGATTGTTTATGAGAGGCAACCTCTCAACTTTCACTTGTCTGGGAATTGTTTAATCCCTGTATCATATTTAAATGATAATCGTGCTGGATACAATATTCTTGTTTTTAGGCCCTTCTGTTTCATTATGTTAAATATATCATCCCATTCTCTTCTCGCCTGTAAGGTTTCCGTTGAGAAGTCTGATGATAATCTGATGGGTTTTCCTTTGTAGGTGATCTTTTTCTCTCTCTAGCTGCCTTTTGTACTCTGTCTTTGTCTTTGATCTTTGCCATTTTAATAATTATGTGTCTTGGTGTTGTCTTCCTTGTGTACTTGTGTTGGGAGATTGGTGGCCTTCCATGGACTGCAAGACTATTTCCTTCGCCAGCATGGGAAAGTTTTCAACAATTATTTCTTCAAAGACACTTTCTATTCCTTTTTCTCTCTCTTCTTCCTCTGGTACTCCTATAATGCGAATATTGTTCCATTTGGATTCGTCCCACAGTTCTCTTAATGTTCTTTCATTCCTAGTGATCCTTTTGTGTCTCTCTGCCTCAGCTTCTCTGTATTCCTGTTCTCTGATTTCTACTCCATTAACAGTCCCTTGCATCTCGTCCATACAGCTTCTAAGCCTGTTGATTGCTTGTCTCATTTCTGCATTGTCTTTCCTCACTTCCCTCACTTCCTCCCTCTGCTCTTGCCTATTTCTCTGTAGATCCATCAGTATGGTTATGACTTTTGTTCTAATTCTTTTTCAGGAAGGTTGTGTATTTCCATGCCTTCAGGTTCCCTCTCCGGTCTTGTCTGGGTCTGGATAAGTTTTGTTTGTTCCATATTCCTCTTTGTTTTCATGGCAATAGAAGTGGTCGCTGGTAGGTGCCACATATGTCAGCTGGGCTCCTTAAGACTTAAAAAAAAAAACAAAGAAAAGAAAGAAAGAAAAATAGAAAGAAAAGAAAACAGAAAATAAAAGCCCGCCGTGTGTAGATTCTGTGGGGATGTTGTAGGTGGAGCTGATGCTCCACTCTTCTGCAGCCATGGCCGCGCCGCTCCGCAGGGCCCTTTGTACCTCTGGCTGGGGCAGGATCAAATAGGAGTCGTTTATCTCTGTGGGAGTCTCAGTGCGGCTACTTTTTCCCAGTCGCCAGGCAAGGTGTCTGAAATTCCCCAGGACTCCCAGCCTGCTGGGCTGAGTGTGCTGGGACTATCCTGCTCCTCTGTTAGGCCCCTGTCTCTTTAAGACTGATAGAAAAGCATGCGCTTTTCTTTTGTCCCGGGGAGCCAGCTGCAACGACCCAGTGCATTCCCAGGCTCTGATCCTGCACCCTCTGTCTCTCTTATCTCCGATACACTGCACAATGTGTGTCAGTGCTCCCTGTGCAGATCACCAGGGCTGGTTATTTCATGGGCCTGTACTTCCACTCCCTCCCAGCTCTGAATCCTCTCCTCCCGCCAGTGCGCTGTTGTGGGAGAGTGCTCAGGTCCCACCAGGATGCAGCTCCATATCTTACCCGTCTTGGGTGGTGCCAAGTCCTCTCAGGTGTATCTGCATTCTGGTGTAGTCCTGTATCTTCTTGTCCCTCTTTTAGGAATAGTTGTATTTGCTTTATTTTCATAAATATATTTTGTTTTGGGAGGAGATTACGGCCGCCTTGCTCACGCCGCTATCTTCCCGGAAGTCTCTTATGGCAATATATTTATTTGCCTAAGTTCAGTAACAATCTTTCTCCTTGTAACAGGACAAATTAAAAACACTGATTATATTACCAAAGCTTTGACTGCAATGTCATATCTGAGAGAGATGTGCATAACTCAGATATGACCAGACAGTTTTAAGGAACTAAGGTTGACTTCATAGAGCCAATAAGGCCCCTTGGAGAATTGGCCTAGAACCTTGCTAACAGAGTTCCCAGCAGCCTTACCAGAGGAATAAGGAAGGTCACTTCCTGGTAGGTGCAGGAACCTCAGAATATCTTTAGGGACCTTGAGAAGAGAGGAATTCACCCAAATCTACAGGTACTATACGCAAAACCTGATAGCAAGTCTAGCTTGGCTTTCCTGGCTTTGAGAAGCCTTTAAAAGTTCGTCTGCCATTGTTTGTGAAAAGTTCCAGCAAAGCACATTTAAAAGAGCCTGTGTGATCAATTTCAGTTCTTGCTGTACTTATGTAAATAATTAATGCAAGTGTTTTAAAGCTAAACTTATTTTATAAATTAGTCTTATATGGTTTCCTCTAATAAAATGAGGGTAATTTTAGAGATGAAAGAATTATGTTTCAATACTTCAGCCTTTAGATTCTAATACTAGCCATTATAAAATATACTGGATCTTGAATTCTTGTTTCCTTAAAATATCTAGCTATGACTCTCCAAACATTTCCAATTTTCTCCCATCATTTCAGTTGAGGTCATCCTATTCTTAGTTCTCATATTCAGCCATGCATTCTTAACCTCCTTGTCAGGTGTGATCCCTCCAGAACAGAAAATCTGACTCAAACAAACACTTCAACCCACTCCTCACACTGATGAAGATACAAATCAGCAGCCCCACAACCTAGTTGCACCCTCCTTTTATGTACCTTTGTTCAGCTTGGCCACTGCTAAGACATCTCCATGACCTCTCTCTCCCTGACAGGCAGCAAAAAATTATCTAATCAAGCCTCCCAAATTCACCAATGGCACTTGAAATCCTGGGAAGTTTAGTACCACTTCTGTACTTGGACATTACAGCTGCTCCCTTTTGCTGGACCTTAGCTAATATATTTCTAGCCCTTTTGTTCAGGCCATACTCAGTTAATCTTTTAACCAAATTTGTTTCTTATTGCCTGGAATCCATCAAGCTCCAAATGGTGGTGCAGATGGAACCCTCATGTCAGTTCCTTGTGAATTCTACTACAGTTCACTATGGCTACTCTGAGAGGAAACCCAGACTGCGATTCCACAGTCTTCATCTGTTGACAATATGAAGCAGTTGATGCTGGAGTTCTTGTTCACAAAGCTGACGAATGAGCTTAGCAAACAGTCATGGTAGGAGAGCAAGATACATGCTTTTATTTAGAAATAAAGTGATAGGACAGAGCTCCCGGCTCATGCCAGGAGGGGACAAGAGAGCCCTGGCGTTGTGCGTTATCTAGGGGGTTTTATAGGCAAATGAGGATTTTTCAAGAACATGAGAAAAAAGGCTTATGGGTGTGAACTTGTACCACTTACCCCGCCCTCGAGGTGGGCTGGGTTGTTCTCTGCTTGCTAGGGTTGTTTACAGTAAAGTCACTGGTTATGCTGTGATAGCCTTCCCTATTTGTAAAACCACTCAATCATTCTAGGCCAAGTTGCTCCTGGCCTTTTGACTTTTAAGTGACCTTACTGAAGATGTCTATATTCTTTGTCTGGTATCTTGATCCTAGAGGATTAGTGTGACCTTGACTTTGCATAATGCTTAACACTGATTTTCAAAAGGGACTTCTTTGCCCATTGATATATTGCTCTGACTGCAAATATCCCGCCCTGCTTTTTCTGGAGGTCCTCACCCTACTCTGACTATACCCATGGTCCCTGTCTCACAGACAGAGTGGCCTTCATCCCTTTCTTAATGGCAGTTATGATTACCTCTTCTGAGGGGGTTTGAGGGCGAAGCTAGATGGTAGGATAGGTATAACAGGACATGTAGTATTGTTGGGGATCAGCCAAGCCAGACACTGATATCAGGCATTGTGGTCAGCTGGCCAAGCAGGATGTGTAAGAAACCACTCCCTAGAACAGCCAGCCTGAGACACAAGGGGGTATTCTCTTTCCAGCCCAGCCATACCAACAAGTCCTAGGCAACCATGTGTACTTCCCAGCTGTCCTAGCAACAAGTTTTGGACAACCAGGTAGACTTCCTACTTTCCAGCGTTTATAATCCCGTAGACACCACTGCCTAAATAGCTTCCTCCTTAGAGCCCCTCCCATAAGTGGGAGTCCTCTTCTTTTCACTTATTAAAAGCTTTTCTGGTTGCTCTGTACTCTTGCTGTTGGCTTCATTATTCATTGCCTGCAAGTCACAATCTTAAGAAAAATAGCATCTCATCCAGTAACATTTTCCAAATTAGTGACAATTTCTCAAAATCATAAATGACGCTGAAGCTAAATTTTGTTTTCTTCCTTGAGTCACTCTATACATATGTATGTGTATATTTATTTATGTTTGTGTTGTTTATATTGCTTCTATTCGTCCAAATACAATTGAGAGGATAAAATTGTAATATTTTCAGAATCTCTCGCTTGGCCTTAGTGCATCTCCATATCAACAGGCATTTCCAAGGGGTGGAGAGAAGTAGTCCATCTCCATATCAGTAGGTAATTACAAGGGGGAGTGAGGGCTTATCTGGATGAGAGAGGTTGTGTGGGGTCCCTTTTTCTGCAGCTGGGTCATGAGAGACATGGGACAGCAGAAGTGGACAACTGCTTGTAGGCAATAAGTGGGTTTCTCCCACTGTATTTCTCCCTTTGACTTATTTCAGATTCAAAGGTTTATTTGCCCAAGGCTGGGAATGTATTTTTACCTGGCAGTGGTTGGCAGGATCTCTGAACCTGAAATCTACCTTCATGGGTGCGATGTGTGGGTGGGCTACCCTTACAGATGGTGGGGAGATACTCGGAAACCCCCCTGTGGATTGTGGGGAGGCTCCAATAGATGCTCTGGTGGGGGCTGATGCCTCACTCTTCCCTCCAGCAGCAGTGGATGGTGTGGCATCACCTAGGAACACCCATGCATGGGGCTTCCATTAGGGGAGACCCTGGTGGAAAATTGGTCTAGGGTAAAGCACCTCCTATGCAGGTGGCCTTTCCCCAGAACTGGGGAAGGGTGGAGACACTGGAATCTGTAGAAGTAGCCCTCCATGATATAGAAGATTGCTCAGAGGCCCTGAATGGCCATGTGGTGGCTGGGATAGTGGGATATTTTTTCTCAATATATTGGAAAGGGTTATCAAGGAAGGAGACACATATTGGTGTAAATTGGAGGAGTTCATCAATGACCTATGGGATGCTCTTAAGAATGAGAGACAGTTATTGAGAAGTCAGGTCACTCTCCTGGAAGATATGTTAGCAGAGAGAGAGGAGGCAGCAGGAGAATCCACGTTGCACGAGGCCGTGGGGGAGGAGAGAAAGGGGCAGTGCCTTCAGCCCTGGAGATGGTAGAGGAGATATCAGGAGAGGATGAGGGAGTGTGGTTGAGGGTGGAACTGTTGCCAAGACCACTACTGGAGGCATCAGCACCACCCATATTAAAGGCCAACTCCATTGTAATTAAGAAAATAAAAAAACAACAACTACGGGCTCCTCAGCGGGAGGAGAAGTCTGCTCCTAAGGTTGTGAGCACTCCATGCTCTGCCCATAAACCCAGATTGTGCTGGTGTACAAAGGCATCTGGTTTTGGAAAAAGCCGTTGGAACCTCTGCCAATATGTCTTTTGCATCTTGGGGATATGGTGGAAGAAATCATTGTTATCCTGGGTTCTACAATGGGTAGACTGGCTTCCCTGAAAACTCACCCTTCCCTCCAGCAGTGGATACAAGGTGCCCATCATACCCCAGGAAATCAGGCACTTCTGACTTGGCTGACAACAGCCATCATGGCAGTTTGGCATAATCAGGGTGATTTACCATACTTACTCTCTAGCTGAAAAACATATGCAGAGCTCCAGCAGGTGTTAAGGAAGTTGAGCATGAGAAAAATATCATCTATAATATGGACCCCAGGGCCCCGATGAGGAGTTGTTCAATGCAGGAATGATAAATCTGGTGCTCCATACACTTACCCATCTTTTTGGGTCCCTAGTGACTGTTCTTGCCCCCTACATAGGGCAACCCATAAGTTAGGCTACTTGAAATTTAGAAGATCTGGGGAAGCTTGAAATAATTAGAGCACAGAAGGCAGTACAGGCTACAACTTAAAGGAGAGGTGCAAAGGGCCCCATGAGGTCTTGGGGACCCAGTTATGGGTTGATCTGATAAAAGCCAGGGTAGTGAAAGAAAAACCTTATGGACAGCCCAGTAGGATCTTGTTAGAACTGTGGCACCAGTTAAAGCCAGAGCAGAAATTCCAGCCACTGAGGTCCAGAACACAGAAGCCGTAGGCAAAACCCAATGTTTGGCCTGTGTCCCAGCAGGACTCCTGGGGGGAGTACACATGCTCTGCCTGGGCCCTCACCCCCACAGGAGGACTATTGGACATTGCAGTTTGCCTGAAGGGGGGGTCAAGGCCCCCACCTTGAGGGATGTGGTGGGGGACCAGAGGCCTCATGTAGAAGTAAAAATTCATTGGTCCCCCTTGAATGTACAATGTGTGCTGGTGCTGGTGGGCACAGGAGCTGAATGTTCTTTGATTTATGGCAACCCTGAGCGATTTCCTGGGGACCCTGCTATGATAGATGGCTATGGGGTTAGACAGTAGAGAGAGGAAAGCCAAAACCCATTTAGGACAGGGCATTTACCAACAAAGGAGTATACCGTGTACATTTCCCCCATCCCAGAATATATTTTTGGGGTGGATATACTGCAGGGCCTGTGGTTATAGATAACTGCAGGTGAGTTCAGACTGTTGGTATGTGTGGAAAAGGCAGTTGAGAAGGGACATGCTAAGCCACCTGTAGCTCTGCCTGCACTTTAGTGGGTAAAAAATACTAAAAATATGTTACCTGGGGAACACAAGGAAATTGGAGAAACTCTACAAGAGCTGGGAAGGTGGGTATCATAAAATCCACTCATAGTCCTTTAATTCCTTGGCGTGGACACTGAAAAAGCCAGACAGCTCCTGGCATATGACCATGGATTACAGGGAAATGAATAAATTCACACCCCCTTTGCTTGCTGATGTCCCCTCTATAGCAGCCCTTATAGACACCCTCAGTCCTGAACTTGGAACGTATCATTATGTTGTGGACGTTGTTAATGCTTTCTTCTCTATTGACATAGTGCAGGAAAGTCAGTAATAGTTTGCCTTCATGTGCAAAGGCTGGCAGTGGATATTCACTGTCCTTCCACAGATACCTCCAGTGTCACACACTTGTAGCCCAGGACTTGGACACATGGAAGAAAACACAAGTGGTGTGGCTGTATCACTACATTGATATTATGCACACATTTGATTCTCTTACAGATTTAGAAGGGGCAGTTATTAGACTGCTGCAACATCTCTAGGAGAAATGATGGGCTGTAAACAGCACCAAGGTTCAGGGGCCTGGTTTTTTAGTTAAATTCTTGAGGGTTAAATTCTACAGGGTAAACTTAAAGTTATCCCTGAAGCAGTCATACACAAGGTCCAGGATTTCTCCACCCCTACCACTATGGAAGTCTTACAAGAGTTATTGGATCTTTTGGGCTAGTGGAGAGTGTTTATCCCACACTTGGCACAAATTCTGAAGAACTTATACTGGTTGGTATGAAAGGGCATCAGGTGTGACTGGGATAAAATGTGCAGCTGCTTTTATTGCTGCCAAACGAGCAATCAAGGCCATACAAGCCTTGAGTATAATGGGTTTATCAAGGCCCTGTGAACCAATGTTCATGTAACTGAAGATGGTTATGGTTAAGAACTTTGGCAGTGGCTTGTAGGGACTTGCCAACCTATTGGATATGGTCACAACTATGGAATTGAGCAGAGGTCCAGTACACCTTGATATAGAAGCAACTGGCTGCTTTGTACCATGCCTTGCTGGCTACAGAACCCATCATATGAACAGCTCCGATCAAGGTAACAACCACCTATCCCATCAAGGGGAGGCTGTGAGACTGACCCCATGGGCCATGGTGTGATATGGCACAGATGCCTACACTGATAAAATGGGGTGCATATTTACAGCAGCATAGCACCCTTTCCCCTAACATCCTTAGTGGAGAACTCTAACGTTTATTGTGGCCAATGACACATACCACTCAAAAGTAGGAAGAACTTGCTTTTGAGGCATTGGTATCTTTTTTGAGCCTTACCTGGAGGAAAAGACCCTGTACCTGAAGATGCTTGGTATACAGACACCTCCAGTCATGGGCAGCCCCCAAAGTGGAGGGCTATGTATTTCTATCCTAAGACTGAGAAAATATGGCTGAAGGATAGAGAGGGGAAGAGCAGCCAATGGGTGAGTTTGGGGCAGTATGGCACATGATCACCCAGGAGCCTTCCCCCATAGTGTCTGCACTGACAGCTGAGCCATCTATTGGGGCTTGACCCTGTGGCTACCAACATGGTACCATGCCAACCAGATGGTTGGTCACCACTCCTTTGGGAGCAAGAGTTGTGGCAAGACCTATGGGCCTCTGGTCAGACTAAGACTGCTACCATATATCATGTGACTGACCATTTGCCTTTGGCATCCCCAGGGAATGATGAAGCAGACACATTGGCCCAGGTGTTTTGGCTAGAAGGAAAGCCTACCTCTGATGTGGCCCAATGGCTACATCAGCATTTGTTGAACACAGTGGAAAAGACAATGTGGGCTGTAGCCCAGTGATGGTGCTTGCTTTTGACCTTTGGATAAGTCAGCAGAGCACAGGAGGAGTGCCTTGTGTGCTCTAGGAGGGACTTCCACAGAGTCCTGCAGCAACATTTGACAACAGTAAAGGGGATGAAAGAATATATTGGGCCTTTTCCCATATCAGAACAGTATAGGTATGCCATGACTTGTGTGGACACAGTTACTGGACTGATGGTTGCTTTTCCTGCATGTTGTACACATCAGCAAACCACCAAAAGGGGCCTAGAGCATCTCTTTGCAGCCTATGGCCAACCTCAGGTGATTGATAGTGATCAAGGCACCCACTTTACTGGACATGCATTACCAAAATGGATGCAGCAATTAGGAATAAAGTGGAAGTTTCATGTACCATATAACCCTTCTGGGGAAGGCATGATAGAAAGGTACAACAGTTTGTTGAAATCTGGCCTGAACTCAGACACCAATAGTCTACAGGGCTGGTCAGTTCACTTAGGGACAGTGCTATGGCATTTGGATGACCCCTGAGATGGAGTCTTGAGCCCTGTGAACATGCTAACACACATTGCTGCCTCTCCTATACAATGGTATGTGCCAACGAAAGAGGAGTTATTAAAGCCAGGACATGGCCAGCAGAGCAACATCCTGCTGCCAGCCGCAACTGCATTAAACCCTGGAGACTCTGTTGAATGGATGTGGCCCTGGAGAGTCCAACACTTGGACCAGTGATGACTGGACCTTCTGGTACCTTGGAGAAAGGGCCTGGAAGCTGGCTTCCTGTGTGTTTCTGGAGTAACAGCAGAATGTCCATTAAAGATCACAGTAGGGTCCCCAAAACATCCGGGAGGTAAAAACATCTTATGGGGAATTTTGTTTCATCTTTATGGTCAGTGAATGTACCTCCCATAGCTCTATATATGGTCCCATCTGTAACTCCCACAGGGAGGGGAGTGAAGGTCTGGTAAAGTAGACCAGGATGAGATCCCACTCCTGCCACTGTCCTATCACAGGAACAGGCTCTTGCATGCATCCTACCTGATGGACAAGATTTGCTTCTGCTGGTGTCACTAAAACTTTTATCTTATCACCCTTAAATTTATTTTCTTCCACAGTCTCTGTGACCTGGACCCACCCCCTGGTTGCAGCTTCCTCATGATGAATGCACTGAATTCCCTACCAGTTCAGCTACTGGCCTCACCTGAAATGGGTAAGCTATGGACTTAATCTACATAGTGATGCCGGGTTCTTGTTCACGAAGCCGAAGAATGAGCTTAGCAAACAAGCAAGGTAGGAGAGCAAGGTACAGGCTTTTATTTAGAAATAAAGTGGAAAGACAGAGCTCCCAGCTCACTCCAGGAGGGGACAAGGGAGTCTGGTGTGGTGCATTGTCTAGGGGATTTTATAGGCAGATGAATATTTTTCAAGAACATGAAAAAAGTTTAGGGGTGCAGACTTGCTAAGTGGTGTCTGAACACCCAGAATTAACTTAACACGAGGAATTTCTCACCCCATCTCTCTCTCCGGGATACTGGCATCTGGGTCTAGGAGCATATCAAAAGGTGGCCTGCCCAGCCCCCAAGGTGGGCTGAGGTATTGTCTGTTTGCTAAAGAGTAAGTTAAGAATCTTGCTTCTTAAACTTCCTGGGTGTTAAAATGCAATCTTATCTTTAAGGTGAATCATCCCTGCCTTTTACTATGTTGGTTACAGCTGGGTCTGCATGCTAAATTAGTTGCCCAGTTTGCAATACCACCCCATCAGATCTGAAAGAGGAAAGACAGCACATAGGCCTGGGCCCTTTAGCATGCTAAAGTGAATCTTACAAGTGATTAGCATAATAACAACATGGGGTACTCTTCTTTATCTGGGGAACACCCACTGATCTTACTGAAGAATGACCCTGGAGCTTAATGTTTAACAGAGTTTTGGAAGGGGGTTTCCTTGCATGTAGTTACATTGTGATGACTGCAAATATTCTGCCTTGCTTTTTCCGGAGGCCCTCCCTCTACTCTGACTACACCCACAGTCCCTGTCTCAATAGGACTTTGAACCTAGCTGGACTGTCCAGGTTGAGGCCAGTTTTCTTGCACAGGGACCATTGTAAATGATGGGGAGTGAGTAGATTGAGGCAAGATTTCTGGAGATGTGGGCTATGTGTAAAATTGCAATATTTCCAGTATCTCTCTCCTGGCCTTAGTTCATCTCCATATCAATAGGTGTTTTCAGCTGGTGGAGAGATGTATTACATCTCCATATCAATAGGTGATTACAAGGGTTGTGGAGAGTGAGTGCACACCTGGACCAGAGAGGTTTGGTGGGGCCTTTTGCAGCCTGGTCATGAGAGACAAATGTGAGTAGATGACTGTTTGTAAGCAATAAATGGGTTTCTCCCACTTTATTTCTCCCTTTGTCTGATTTCAGCTTCAAAGGTTTATTTGACTTGGGCTGGGAACATATTTTCCCCAGTAGTTACAAACTAACAATACTTAAAAATATTCCTTTCCAACCAATTGTATTGGATATGAGCACTTTTTCAAATTGACCCTCTCTTGATTAGTATCTCAGCAAGCTAGAGAAAATATTAGCATAAAACATAATCCTTTGATATCCAATCAGAAAACAATGAACATGTTAAAACTGCTATTTACATTTACCCATCTGTCTTTCATCTACCCATCTATCTAGACAGATACATCACTATTGAATGTAGCTTTCAATCAGTTTACCTACTTATTCTTTCCTATAGAAGGACTTGGAAAATGTAAGTCCAGAAATTTAGCAAGTATGTATATACAAGCATATACAAGATATTTTACATACTTCACTAATACAACACACTGATATTTCTATGAGCAGCTAAATTCTCATGTTTATTATTGACTGGAAAAGGGATATTTTCTCAGGGCCACAGGAAAGTGCACTAAATTAGTATACAGTTAAAAACTTTCAGTTATCAAATAAATAAGTCCTGGAATGTAATGTGCAGCATATGGAATATAGTCAATAATATTGTAATAAATTTGTGTGGTGACAAATGATAATGACATTGTGGTGAGCATTTATTTATGTATAAATGTATCAAATCACTATGATGTATACCTGAAACTAATAAGATATTGTATGTCAATAATACAATATAAAAATGAAATACAAAAAGTTCCATAATTTTTCTTTAAAAAATGGTATAGACTCTAGATTCAGAATGTTGCATTCAAGTCTCATATCCACCACTTGCTTGTTGTGTGAAATTCCTTGACTTTAGTTTGCTTAACTGTCAATTTTGTGAAAATAATGGGACATACTTTATTGGATTGCTGTGTATATTAAATTGGATAATATATATAAACTTTTTAGAATATTGATGCATCATAAGTGATCAATAGTTGTTAGCTATTATAATAGAATTTCTTTCAGGGAGACATGTGAGCAGTGTGGCTTAAGGTGCTACTCATGATTTTTAAATAATAAACATGGCACTGTTTTCTAAATACACTCAAATAAAATAAGATAGAATACAAAAAATACTAGACTTTAAGTCTCCCAAGAATTTCTCTTACACTTTCTGCTTTGAACCATGTCTCTTTTAGTATTGAGTTAGATGTCTTTAG
>JAVSCE010010288.1:0-24158 GCA_032199065.1 Smutsia gigantea
GCTTCTAATCAATAGATTTTGGTGTCTGATCATAATCTATAGGTGACAGGAAGAAAGGTCCAGTTTCTCTTTGAACAGCCCTCCCCAGTGTTGCCAAGGTGTGCCAGCCTGGGGCTTAGAGCGCCCGGTCTTCCTGAGCCCCTATGGAGGGAGGACAGAGGTTGGAGGACAACCTGGTGTAGGTCAGGGCGCCCTTGCTTCAGAGACTGGAAGGCTGGGGTTGGTTGGGGCGGGGGCACATGAAGTCTGCATGTGGGCAGAGCTCTGATAAGAAGGAGCAGTGTGCTGGCAATCCTGTCACTGACTGCATTCTACCCACAGAGGGATGAGGCCCGTCCCCAGGAGCCACGGAACTCAGACACAACATCCAGCTCACACTGCCCTCAGGGAGGCTTTTAAAAAAAAATGTATTATTGATATACACTCTTATGAAGGTTTACATGAAAAAGCAATGTGGTTACTACATTCACACCTGTTATCTTGTCCCCACCATACACCCCATTACAGTCACTGTCCATCAGTGTAGTAAGATGCCACAGAGTCACTATTTGCCCTCTCTGTGCCACACTGTCTTCCCCATGATCCCCCCATACCACGTACCCCAATCTTAATACTCTTGAATCCCCTTCTCCCTCTGTCCCCACCCACCACCCCCACCCATTCCCTTGGGTAACCACTAGTCCCTTCTTGGAGTCTCTGAGTTTGCGCAGCACTGGTCCTTCAGTTTTGTTTCATTTCTATACTCCACAAATGCGGGAAATCATTTGGCACTTGTCTTTCTCCAGCTGGCTGACTTCACTGAGCATGATATCCTCCAGCTCCATCCATGTTGTTTCAAATAGTAGAATTTGTTTCTTTCTTATGGCTGAATAGTATGCCATTGTGTATATGTACCACCTCTTCTTTATCCATTCTTCTACTGATGGACACAGGTTGCTTCCATATCCTCGCTATTGTAAATAGTGCTACAATAAACAGAGGGGTGCATATGTTTTCTTGAATCTGAGAAATTATATTCTTTGGGTAAGTTCCTAGGAGTGGAATTCCTGAGTCAAATGGTATTTCTAGTTTTAGTTTTTTGAGGAACCTCCATATTGCTTTCCACAATGGTTGAATTACCTTACATTCCCACTGGAAGGGTAGGAGTGTTCCAGTTTCTCTGTATCCTCACCAGCATTTGTTGCTTTTAGTCTTTTCAATACTGGCCATCCTAACTGGTGTGAGCTGATATCTCATTGTGGTTTTTATTTGCATTTCCCTGATAATTAGTGATGCGGAGCATGTTTTCATGTGCCGGTTGGCCATCTGAATTTCTTCTTTGGAGAATTGTCTGTTCATATCACCTGCCCATTTTTTAATTGGGTTATTTGCTTTGTGGATGATAAGGAGTGTGAGTTTTTAATAAATTTTGGATGTTAACCCCTTGTCAGATATGTCACTTACAAATATATTCTCCCATATTGTAGGATGCCTTTTTGTTCTGTTGATGGTGTCCTTTGCTGTACAGAAACTTTCTAGTTTGATGTAGTCCCATGTGTTCATTTTTGCTTTTATTTCCCTTGCTCGAGGAGATGCATTCAGGAAAAAGTTGCTCATGTTTATATTCAGGAGATTTTTGCCTATGTTACCTTCTAAGAGTTTTATGGTCTCATGACTTACATTCAGGTCTTTGATCCATTTTGAGTTTACTTTTGTGTATGGGGATAGACAGTAATCCAGTTTCATTCTCTTGCATGTAGCTGTCCAGTTTTGCCAACACCAGTTGTTGAAGAGGCTGTCATTTCCCCATTGTATGTCCATGGCTCCTTTATGGTATATTAATTGACCATATATGCTTGGGTTTATACCTGGACTCTCTAGTCTGTTCCATTGGTCTATGGGTCTGTTCTTGTGCCAGTATCAAATTGTCTGGATTACTGTGGCCTTATAGTAGAGCTTGAAGTCAGGGAGCATAATTCCCCCTGTTTTATTCTTCCTTCTCAGGATTGCTTTGGCTATTTGGGGTCTTTTGTAGTTCCACATGAATTTTAGAATTATTTTCCCTAGTTCCTTGAAGAATGCTGTTGGTATTTTGATAGGGATTGCATTGAATCTGTAGATTGCTTTAGGAAGGATGGCCACTTTGACAAGATTAATTCTTCCTATCCACGAGCAGGGGATGTTTCCATTTATTGGTATCTTCTTTAATTTCTCTCATGGGTGTCTTGTAGTTTTCAGTGTATAGGTCTTTGACTTCCTTCATTAGGTTTATTCCTAGATATTTTATTCTTTTTGATGCAATTGTGAATAGAATTGTTTTCCTGATTTCTCTATCTGTTAGTTCATCATTTCATTAGTGCACAGGAGTGCAACAGATTTCTAGACCTACTAGTTTTGGAGTGGATTCTTTAGTGTTTTTTTATGTACAATAACATGTCATCTACAAACAGGGACAGTTTTACTTGTTCTTTACCAATCTGGATGCCTTTTATTTCTTTGTATTGTCTGATTGCTGTGGCTAGGACCTCCAGAACCATGTTGAATAACAGTGGAGAGAGTGGGCATCTTTGTCTTGTTCCCGATCTTAAAGGAAAAGCTTTCAGCTTCTCGCTGTTAAGTATGATGTTGGCTGTGGGTTTGTCACATATGGCCTTTATTATGTTGGGGTACTTGCCTTCTATACCCATTTTGTTGAGAGTTTTTATCATGAACGGATGTTGAATTTTGTCGAATGCTTTCTCAGCATCTATGGGGATGATCATGTGGTTTTTGTCCTTCTTTTTGTTGATGTGGTGCATGATGTTGATGGATGTTTGAATGTTGTACCATCCTTGCATCCCTGGAATAAATCCTACTTGATCGTGATGGATGATCTTTTTGATGCATTTTTGAATTCAGTTTGCTGATATTTTGTTGAATATCTTTGCATCTATGTTCATCAGGGATATTGGTCTATAATTTTCTTTTTTTGTGGTCTCTTTGCTTGGTTTTTGGTATTAGGGTGATGCTGGCCTCCTAGAATGAGTTTGGAAGTGTTCCTTTCTTTTCTACTTTTTGGAAAACTTTAAGAAGGATAGGCATTAGGTCTTCAGTAAATGTTTGATAAAATTCAGCAGTGAAGCCATGTGGTCCAGGCATTTTGTTCTTAGGTAGTTTTTTGATTACCAATTCAATTTTGTTGCCAGTAATTGGTCTGCTCAGATCTTCTGTTTCTTTCTGGGTCAGCCTTGGAAAGTTGTATTTTTCTAGAAAGTTGTCCATTTCTTCCAGGTTATCCAGTTTGTTACCACATAATTTTTCAGAGTATCCTATAATAATTATTTGTATCTCTGTGGTGTCCACAGTGATTTTTTTCTTTCTCATTTTTAATTCTGTTTATGCATGTAGACTCTCTTTTTTTCTTGATGTCTCGCTAGGGTTTTATCTATTTAGTTTATTTTCTCAAAGAGCCAGCTCCTCCTTTCATTGAGTCTTTCTATTGTTTTATTCTTCTTGATTTTATTTATTTCTGCTCCTGTCTTTATTATGTCCCTCCTTCTACTGACTTTGGGCCTCATTTATTGTTCTTTTTCTAGTTCCATTAATTGTGAATTTAGACTGTTCATATGGGATTGTTCTTCTTTCCTGAGGTAGGCCTGTATTGCAGTATACTTCCCTGTTAGCACCGCCTTCATTGCGTCCCACAGATATTGCGATGTTGAATTATTATTGTCATTTGTCTCCATATATTGCTTGATCTCTGTTTTTATTTGGTCATTGATCCACTGGTTATTTAGGAGCATGCTGTTAAGTCTCCATGTGTTTGTAGGCTTTTTCATTTTCTTTGCATATTTTAGTTCTAATTTCATACCCTTGTGGTCTGAGAAGCTGGTTGGTACAATTTCAATCTTTTTGAATTTACTGAGGCTCTTTTTGTGGCCTAGTATATGATCTATTCTAGAAAATGTTCTATGTGCACTTGAGAAGAATATGTATCCTGCCGCTTTTGGGTGGAGAGTTCGGTAGATGTCCGTTAGGTCCATCTGTTCTAATGTGTTGTTCAGTGCCTCTGTCTCCTTACTTATTTTCTGTCTGGTTGATCTGTCCTTTGGAGTGAGTGGAGTGTTGAAGTGTCCTAGAATGAATGCATTGCACTCTATTTCCCCTTTTAATTCTGTTAGTATTTGTTTCACTTATGTAGGTGCTCCTGTGTTGGGTGCATAGATATTTATAATGGTTATAGCCTCTTGTTGGATCGACACCTTTATCATTATGTAATGTCCATCTTTGTCTCTTGTGACTTTATTTTGAAGTCTATTTGTCTGATACAAGGACTGCAACACCTGCGTCTTTCTCCCTAGTAGTTGCTTGAAATATCTTTTTACATCCCTTCACTTTTAGTCTGTGTATGTCTTTGGGTTTGAAGTGAGTTTCTTGTAGGCAGCATATAGTTGGGTCTTGTTTTTTTATCCATTCAGTGACTCTGTGTCTTTCGATTGGTGCATTCAGTCCATTTACATTTAGGGTGATTATTGACAGGTATGTTCTTATTGCCATTGCAGGCTTTAGGTTCGTGGTTACTAATGGTTCAGGGGTAGTTTTTTTGATGATCTAACCGTCTAACTTAACTCACTTAGAATGTTACATAAACACAATCTAAAGGGTTTTTTCTCTCCTCTTTTTTTTCTCCTCCATTCTTTATACATTAGCTATCACATTCTGCACTCTTTGTCTATCCCTTTTTATTACCTCTGGTGACAGTTTTTTAACCTTGTGAACACTTCCATCTATAGCAGTCCCTCCAAAATACACTGTAGAGATGGTTTGTAGTAGGTAAATTCTCTCAGCTTTCCTTATCTGGAAACTATTTAATCCCTCCTTCAAATTTAAATTATAAATTTTCCAGTCAAAGTGTTCCTAGTTCAAGGCCTTTCTGTTTCATTGCATTAAGTACATCATGCCACGCCCTTCTGGCCTGTAAGGTTTCTGCTGAGAAGTCTGCTGATAGTCTGATGGGCTTTCCTTTTTAAGTAATCTAATTTTTCTCTCTGGCAGCTTTTAATAGTCTGTTGTTATCCTTGATCTTTGCCATTTTAATTATTATATGTCTTGGTGTTGTCCTCCTTGTGTCCCTTGTGTTGGGAGATCTGTGCACTACCATGGACTGAGAGACTGTCTCCTTCCCCAGATTGGGGAAGTGTTCAGCAATTCCTTCCTCAAAGACACTTTCTATCCCTTTTTCTCTCTCTTTCTTCTTCTGGTACCCCTATAATATGAATATTGTTCCGTTTGGATTGGTCACACATTTCTCTCAGTATTCTTTCATTCCTAGAGCTTCTGTTTTTTTCTCTGTTACGCAGCTTCTTTGAATTCCTCTTCCCTGATTTCTATTCCATTTATCATCTCCTCCACCGTATCTAACATGCTTTTAATATTCTCTATTGTGCTCTTCAGTGATTGGATCTCCGTCCTAAATTTGTTCCTGAGTTCTTGAATATTTTTCTGTACCTCCAGGAGCATGTTTATGATTTTTATTTTGAAATCTCTTTCAGGAACATTTGTTAATTCAGTCTCACTTGATACTTTCTCTGCTGTTGAGATTTGGCTTTGAACCAGGTTCCTTTGGCATTTCATATTTGTGTGTGGCGCCCTCTAGTGCCCAGAAGCTCTACTCTCTGGAGCTGCTCAGCCCCTGGAGTGATGTGGGGGGTGGCAAGGGAGTTGTTCTGGTGCCTGGGGGGAGGAAAGAGCTGTTTCCTGCTACACAGCTGCTATGCCTGTCTCCACTGCCAGAGCCAGTGGGCTGAGCACCCAGGTATAAGCCTCTATGCTTTGTGTTTGTAGCTGCTGTAGGCGGGGCTTCCCTCTGATTGGCCTGACGCCAGGGCAGGGGCTGCAGGTAGGCAAGCCAGGTGCAGGCTAGCTGGGAGGAAGACACAGTAGGCAGGATATCACAGTGGGGGCCCTTGGAGGGGGGCCTTGGAGCAGTGTTGCCAGACAGCGGGATGGAGCGCCTGAAGATCCTTTAAGTTCCAAACTTGCTGGGCAGAGGGCACCCGGACAATTTTGTCTACCTGTCCTTTCTCCTGAGCAGTAAGCTCTGTGCAATTCTTGCCCCGTTTGCAGCCCTCTTGCTTTTAGGAAGCCTTTCAGACTGCCCGCCAACATCAGCTGGATACGAATCCCTGTTTTCCACAAGCAGCTGGAATCTCCATCTGTCCAGGTATTCCGCGTGTCTTAGCTTTCCAACCAGAGCACCATGCAATGTAGGTTCATGCTCCCGGAACAGATCTCCAGGGCTAGGTGCTCAGCAGTCCCAGGCCTCCGCTCCCTCCCTGGTCTGTGTCTCTTCCTCCTGCCAGTGAGCTGGGGTGGGGAAAGGGCTTGGGTCCCGCCGAGTCACAACTTTCGGACATTACCCTGCTGCGTGAGGTCTGCTCTATTCCCCAGGTGTATGCAGTCTGGTGCAGCCTTCTTTCCTGTTACTCTTTCAGGATGACTTGTATTAATTATATTTTTGTATTATATGTGGTTTTAGGAGGAGGTGTCTGTCTCACCTCTGATACCGCCATCTTTAATCCCTAGGCAGGCTATTTCTCAGGGATGAGGGGAGGAAGTTGCACAGGGGGCTCCTCTGGGAGCATGCCCTGCGAACCTGTGGTGGCCGGCCACCTCTGCATCCTCAGATGCCTCCGCTGGGTGCCCAGAGGGCAGTGGTCCCACGCAGCACTGCACCGTGTCCGTGTCCATCCCGGGAAAGGCCTGGCGGGTGAGGACAGACCCACGTCTTCCTGGAACCCTGTGGCTACAACTCAGTGGCTGACTGGTGGCATCCAGGCAGCAGGTGGCGTCGACAAGGTGGGAGGCCGCGTGCATGAGTGGTGACACCCTCTGCGTGGTGGGGCAGCTCGCCTCTGTCCAGCGGGCCACGAGCAGAGGGGATGACACAGCACGAAGGTGGCCAGGTTGGCTGCAGCTACGTATTGGTCCTTGAGGATTCAGCGACAGCCTGGGGAGCTGCCGGAGTCTCCCGACAGAGGAGGTGCCAGAGCACCTGCCCCAGCAGAGGCTCAGGAGGAGCAGCGGGAGGAAGAGGAGCGGGAAGCACACCAGGGTCCTGGGGCGCCAGGTGCCGCCTGCCCGAAGGGGAAGCTCTCCTCTGCATGCAGCCAGGGCACCAGCTGGGCCGCGGGCCCGATGACAGCAGCTACAGGACCACACAGGTGAACAGAAGAGGCAGGTTTTTCTGGGTTCCCCCATTATCCTGCTTCCACCCCTTCCCCACTGCCCTCTGTGCTCCTGCCCTGTGCGGAGGGTTCTGTCCATCACCAGCACCTGGGGGGGTCCCTGTCACGGGAAGGCTCATGAGCATCACCTACTCACAGAGGAGGAAACTGGGTCCCAGAGAGGGAGGGGAATCCCCCTTCAGTCTGCCAGGACTGGTCGGCAGGGGAGCTGGGGTCCCAGCCCCACCTGTCTGTAGGACTCCCCCACACCCAACATGGCCCGAAGCTTCCCTGAGGCTGGGGAGCAGCCCACCCCTTGCCCATGGCCCCAGGCCAGAAACTCACCTGGCCCTGGCCAGTCAGTTTAAATCTTTTGGGACCTGAAGAGCTGTAACAGTCCCTTTCTGCCGGCCCTCGGGCCTGGGGGCTCCAGCTGGCAGGACAGGGTGTAGCTGCAGGACAGAGGCCCACCTGTGAGCCCCTGGAGCCACAGGTAAGGGGGCGCTCCTCCCAGAGCCTGCCAGCAGCTGGAGGCCACACCTGGCTCCTGTCGGGCCTCACCTCTCCTGCTCATCCAGGGGCTCCACGGCCCAGAAAAAGACGAAGAAGCGCTCCTCAGGTTCCAGGTCATACAGCGTGGCCAGGCGCTTGTGGTTTAGGATCTCACCCAGGACGAGACTGGCCTGGGCAGAGGAAGGACAGGATGAAGATAAGGAGGGGGGTGAGGAGGGGGCACTGGGATGGTCCCGGATCTTTGCTCACATGGGAACCCGCCTTCCCTCCAATGCTATCCAGCCCTGCCTGTTCCCACTGTTGGGTCTCCAGCTCCTCCTCCAGGAAGGCGGCCTTGATGCCACCCCCATCCTCCACCTGACAAAACCTTTAGTGTCCTCAGATCCGCATGTCTTAACTCTCTCAAGACACGTTAGACCCAGGGGATGGTCCAGACAGGGTCCTGCCCGGGGGGTCTTGACTCCATTCCTCACCTCTCGAGGCAGGGCACTCAACTGTCTCGCTTTCATCCCGTCACCCTGGAAGGCAGGAAGGCAACCAAAGTGCATCAGAAACAGCCCCCTGAGGCCAGAACAAGGTCGGAACATCCCCACCTTTTCTCAGTTTGGAGCACTGCCAGGGCCCTCCAAGGGGCAAGCCTGCCCAGAAACAGCACCCGGACCGGGCCCAGGGTCAGGGCTACTGAGAAGCGGAGACTGGACCGGGGAGCAGAGGTGAAGCTTCCCACGCAACTCTCTGTGATGGCAGACAGGGAGAATGGGGCCTCAGGCGGGAGGGCTCTGCCAGCCCCCTGATGGGCTTGCTGTCCTGAAGGAGCAACATCCCCCCCCTGGGCAGGGCCTGAGTGGGTGGGCAGTCCTGCTCAGAGGCGGCCCCCTGTAGCATGCAGCCCCGCCTGCCCTGGGGCCAGGACCGAGGATAGGAGGGTCCTTCTGGCAGTCCTCTCCAAGAAGCCCAGGGCCTGGGGTGGAGGGGAGACTCCCAGCAGGGGGGGCGGCCCGGTGCTGAGAGCTCAGGGCTCACTGGGGAATCTCTCCTCTCCAAGGCTCACCATCCTGCATCCCACGGTGCCCCTCTGGGCTGACTCACCTCCTCACTCTGTTCCAGGCGTTTGTCTAGGAGATCACCCAGAAACAATCCGAGGAAGGGGACCATGCCCTGTGCCAGCAGTGGGGGAGGCGATGAGTCCCCGCCCACCTCAGGGGCGCCCACAGAGCCTCCCCTGAACCCCACACCCACAGGCCCCAGCTCCCTTGGACCACCCTGTGTTGCCTCCCTCCCCTCCCTTCACCCTGCTTCCCTCTCCCAGCCCCTCCCAGGGCTGGCGTTGGCCAATCCCAGGACCTGTGGTCCCTGCACCTGTCCTCCGACTTCCCCCTGTACCCAGCTGCTCTCACCATCCTCCTGGTCACCCCAGTGCTGTCAGGGCAGAGCGGGTGGCACCAGGAGCAGGTGCAGGGTCGCCCCCTCCACCCGTGACCCTGGTCACACCACTCTCACCTGATTATTCCTGTCCCGGGATCCCATGTTCCACATCCGTTGCCTCACCATGGACTTCGCCTCCTGCAAGGCCCAGGACACTCAGGTGCGCATGCTCCCCTCCCACGCGGCCTCCCCCAGCCAGACCCTGGTCGATGGATGCCTTGCCTGAGTCCCCTGGCACCTGTGCTGTCCCCACCTCCAGCAGGCTCTCAGCCTAGAGTGATCCCAGCTCCAGCACACACATACTCACAGGTGTCCTTGGGCCATGGCCGGCTGCTGAGAGGCGTCCTCACCTGCACAGTGTCAGGGAGACCCTCTGCCTCCCAGGGTGCCCTGAGGACTCTGTGTCACCTGGCTGACAGCACGGCTCCCCTCACAGGACCCGGTGGGATGGGCACAGGGCTGAAGGCCGTCTTGTGGTCCCTGGACCCTGCTCACCTGGGCGACCCGCACCCCAGGGTGACGACAACCCTCCATGTCCAGATGAGGAGCCCGAGGCCACAGAAAGGCAGTGACAGGCTCAGGGGACCCAGAGGAGAGGCCGACCTTGCTCAGCCATAGGCCCCAGCCCTGCTGCCAACCCCACACCAGCCCCAACCGCGACCGGGGGGCCTCTCCTCTGGGTCCTGACTGGATGCCAGGCCCCCAGTCAAGTGGAGCCAAGGAGGGACACAAACAGGACCCTCGGGGGCCTGGTGGACTCACTGTCCCTATCAGCTCGCCCCTCTCACCCCACACACCTCGAGTCTGCCCCAAGGCTGGGCCACAGCATGGCAGAGGACTTGCCCCAAGGACCCCCTCCCTTCCAGACCTCTAGCCTCCATTTACCTGGAGAAGCCACTTCCTGTTAACCTCCTTGTCCCTCTTTTTAAGCTTTTTATACATCCTGGAGCTCTTCCTAAGGGGAGGGGTGGGGAGGAGGGAGACATGTGGCCAGCAGGTGGTGAGTTTGGGGGCAGACCCCTTTTCCTGGAGATCCTAGAAGATCCATTAGCCTGAGCCCTGTGGAATCCCTGGCCTGGGGAGCTGGGGGAGGGGGTGCATGTTTCCACCCGGGGCCTCCATTCCGAGTTCTCCCGGGGGCAGATCTGCTTTGGACGAGGTCACTGTCCTTGGGGCAGAGACCTCCTGCTGCAGAGCACATGCTCAAAAGCTCCAGTGGGCTTCAACCCACACCTGACATTGGAGGAAACTGATTCCTGCGGGGCTGTCCCTGGCCTAACCCACAGGGGTCTCCAGGAGTCCGCCATCCCTGTCCCTAGGCTCTGCCACCTCCCAGGACATCCCAGCCGACTCAGGAGACACTGCCAGATGTAGGGGTGTCCCTGTCCACTCAGCCGCCCTGGTACCATGGACAGGACTACCCACCAGGAAACACATCCCCAGGTGTTTTGCAGACGATGAACAGCAGGGCTCTGCAGGGCCAAGAGAATGGCATGGAGGGCCTCAAAATTCTTGAGGGCCAGGCACTCCTGGGAGGGAAGACAGAGCTGAGAGCGTGGCCTGCTTCCCTGCTTCTGTCCCCCCATGAATTCCTGTCCTTAAGGAGACAGACACCCAGGGAGCTCGGCCCACCTGGTACCTGGTGAGCAGCCCTCCTGGGTGGAGGAATAGCTCAAGCCAAGGAAGGGGCCGGGTGCGGTTGTCCCACCCCTGGGGCCTGCGAGTCCAAGTCCGCACGCCCCTGGCAGGAGGGACCCAGGGACTGTGCAGGGCAGACTGCAGGAATCCATCCTGAGAGCTGGCAAAGGAGGGGAGCAGGTCCTGAGACACCAGGATGGACCCCGGGGGCCGTCCCGTCACACACCTTGGCCACCTGGATCCAGAACTCCACCACTCGGGCCCTGTCCCGGGCCGTCATGCTCGGGGTCCCGAGGCAGGAGGAGGTGACAAAGTTAGTGATTGCATGAAACAGCACGATGGTATCACAGATGGTGGGGCCCAAGAGCTCCATGCCTCCCATCTGTGGCTGGTACTGAAAGTAGGCCTTGCAGTCAGAATATTCCACCTTGGTGAACAGGTCCTGGGGATGACATGGGGTGGTCACCCAGCTGTGCCATGGTGCCCTGTGCTAGGCAGAGTTACTGGCCAGAGCTGGAGCCCAGGCAGCTGAGGATGCGCTGTGAGCCTGGTGGCCATCTGGGCTTCGGACACCGTCCAAGGAGGCACCCAGGACCGGATGCACAGGACCCCACAGTGGTGGGGAACAGAGGGGCTTTGCTTGCAGGCATCCTCACTCCCTTCCTCCCTGCTGCACAAGGCCGCTCAGCCTGCCCATCCTGGGGCATCTGCCTCCCATTCTGCCAGCCTGTGGGTCCCGCTCCCCACTCAGGTGCAGTTTCCCCGAAACAACTCCACCCAGGGCCTTTGTTGGTGTCTGTGTCTCCCACGCAGTCAGGTCCATGGCAGGGGCCTCTGAAGTGCGGAGGCTGTGGAGGCCTGCCAGGCCAGTGGGGCGAGGACCTAAGGCCCTGGCAGCACCTCCCTGAGCACCCCTCCCCTGCCCTGTCACTCCCAGCCCTGCCAGGCCCTGCCCATCTTCCGTCCGCTCCTCCTCATTGGTCTGCAGTAACCCCTAAGTGTCAGCCCTACTGTCCCCCTGTGGTCAGTGAAGGCTTGGGGGTGAGAAAAGTCTCTCAGGGCACATGGTGAGACCGTGGAGGAAGCTGGGACTTGGCCCAGATCACAGCGGTCCACATGAGGGGACAGCAGATCTGGGGCAGCCCATGACACAGGGAAGGCCCACACCTGACCCTGAGAGCCCGCTCTACTCACCGCACACATCAGGGTCAGCTGCTCGGCCACCAGGCGGGGGGTAAAGGCCAGGATGGTCAGCTCCTCCTCACTCAGCACACCCGAGGTGCTCACGGCACAGGGGCTGGGGGGCGGCAGGAACGCCTCTGGCTCTTCCAGGCCTGGTGCCATTCCGGCAGGTGTCACGGGCCTTTGGCCCGAG
The DNA here is from genome assembly GCA_032199065.1 of Smutsia gigantea. NCBI lineage: Eukaryota > Metazoa > Chordata > Mammalia > Pholidota > Manidae > Smutsia > Smutsia gigantea. The sequence continues at coordinate 12,136 of JAVSCE010010288.1, forward strand.
GGCTCATGGGGCTCCAGCTCGGGGCCCGGCACTGGGGCTGCGACCACACCTGGGATGTCCCAGGTGCTCACGGCACAGGGGCTGGGGGGCTCCACGATCGCCTCTGGCTCTTCCAGGCCTGGTGCCATTCCGGCAGGTGCCATGGGCCGCGGGCCCGAGGGCTCATGGGGCTCCAGCTCGGGGCCTGGCACTGGGGCTGAGACCTCTCCAGGGATGTCCCAGGTGCTCACGGCTAAGGGGCTGGGGGGCTCCATGATCGCCTCTGGCTCTTCCAGTTCCGGTGACATTCCGGCAGGTGCCATGGGCCGCGGGCCCGAGGGCTCATGGGGCTCCAGCTCGGGGTCTGGCACTGGGGCTGAGACCTCTCCTGGGATGTCCCAGGTGCTCACGGCTAAGGGGCTGAGGGGCTCCACGATCGCCTCTGGCTCTTCCAGGCCTGGTGCCATTCTGGCAGGTGTCACGGGCCTTGGGCCCAAGGGCTCATGGGGCTCCAGCTCGGGGCCTGGCACTGGGGCTGAGACCTCTCCTGGGATGTCCCAGGTGCTCATGGCTAAGGGGCTGGGGGGCTCCAGGAACGCCTCTGTCTCTGCCAGGCCTGGTGCCATTCTGGCAGGTGTCACGGTCCTTGGGCCCAAGGGCTCATGGGGCTCCAGCTCGGGCCCTGGCCCTGGGTCTGCGACCACACCTGGGATGTCCCAGGTGCTCATGGCACAGGGGCCGGGGTGCCTCACGATCGCCTGTGGTTCTGCAAGGCCCGGTGCCATTCCGGCAGGTGCCATGGGCCGCGGGCCCGAGGGCTCATGGGGCTCCAGCTCAGGGTCTAGCAGCAGGACTGAGACCACTGTTGGAACATCCTCCGGCTCTGCAGGGGATAAAGCAGGTGACGCTGGCCCTAGCTCCAGCACAGGGGTCTCAAGGAGCTCCCGAACTGGCTCTAGCTGCAGCAGGCTCGGGAGTCACAGGGAGGGCCGGCTGCGAAAGGGTCTCCCCAGAGCCGAATTCCCTGCATCTTACTGAGGACAGAAAAGCCCTCCCTGCCTTGAAGGGAACCCCAGTCATGGAAGCCCACCTCGATGGTCCCCTGGCTGTAGCCCCTCACCTTCCATCCATGCCACAGTGGGCCCCGGGTGCTCCTCGTGGACCAAGTGGTGGAGGACTTGGCCCTCCTGGGTGGGTGAAGCTTGGCTGCCATGAAGGATGCTGGGCACATGCTCGTGCTCCGGGGCCTGGCGCCGAGCCTGTCCCATCCGGGGGCTGGGAGAAGGCCTGGGGGTGGAAGAGTGAGAAGCCTGGTCTTTCCAGCCACACTGCCCTCCCGGAGCAGCCTTGTGTGGCCTTGGGCGCTCCGCATTAACAGGCCTGTCCGGGCAACTGCCCCGCCCCCTTCCTGACTCTGGGTGTCTGTCCTGGACCCCATCCTTTCCCATCCTCCCAAATAGGAAGCCCCCAGCCGTCAGCCCGCCCGTGGGAATCCAAGACGGGGGACCTGCTGGGCTCTGCTGGGCTCCTCCCGCCACCACCCCCAAACCCCTCCACCCCATTCTGTGCAGACGGGCAGTGCCCCCTCTGGGCCCGGTGGGCTTCAGGCCACTGATGGGTGAGGCCAAAGGCTTTTCATCGGGTACAGAGAAGTCATGGCCCCGAAGCGGCCCAGCTTGGCCGGCAGTCCTTCCTGCAGGCCCCAGTGCCAGGGGAGCCCCTCTAAGGTGCCTTCCGTGCTCCCCGTGGGCACCCTAACAGGCTGATCACCAGCCACCCTGCCTGTCACAGCAGCACCCTGGGGCTCAGACCCATGTGGGGGCGCTGAAGACACACCGCAGGCTGGGGGCAGAGGCCCGACTGTGCCGAGGAGGGGACGGATGCTCACCGGGGGCACGGCAGGCCCGTGGCTGGCTGGTCAGCATCCTCTGCAGGGAGCAGGGACCAAGAAGCGCTCTGGTTGAGGGTTAAACCCGAAGACCCTCTTGCCGCGAACAGTCCCTGCATGTCCTTCACACCTGCCAGCTGGTCAGTGTCCTCGGTAGTGAGTGAGGACTCGGAAGTGCTCCAGCTGATGTTTAGAGCTGGATCCACTCGTGCCGTGTGCTTTCTCACCAGGCCTGTCCAGGGAGCCCTGCGCCTGGCGACCTTAGTCCCATGGACAGGTGACTCATGTTCACGCTGAGGGGGGCAGCAGGGATATAGTCAGTGGGAAACCCAGGAACCACCAGGATGAGGGAGGTTTGCACCTCACCCGAGAGCCCCCAGCCCCTGGGATGCGAGCAAGGAGAGGGACGGGGTGCCCCCAGGGAACGAGGTTTCAGGCCCTCTGGAGTGGGACTGTCGGCCACTCTTGTGGGGAAGTCCTGGGAGGGCCCTGGCAGGTTGCCAGGTTTGGAATGGGGTCCTGGGTGTAGACAGCCTGCCCCAGGTCCAGGGAGATGGAGTAGGGGAATCCACCCACCAGCTCCTCCACGCTCCCCAGGGTGGAGCTCTGCAAAGCCAGCACCTAATAGCTTGGGAGGTGGCAGCTGGGGCTGCCTGGACCTCCCCGCAGGGGGCAATGTGGGCCCCAAACCCTGCCCCCGAGATCAGGCACACAGGGCCATCTGCATGGACATCCAGTCCCTGAGGGAAGGAGAGGACAGCCCCCGGGCTCAGGATTAACATGTGGGTGGAAGTACCTGGTCCCAGCACTCACCTCCACATCCTGAACGATGAGACCAGAGCTGTGACACTGACTGCCGCCCTCCTCCCCAGCCTTCAGTCCCAGTCATGCCCCACACCCACCGCACACACACAGAGGGGCCAGGGGTGGGGGGAAGGTCAGCCCGGGATGGGTCACACTTGTGGCCTGGCCCTGGAGTGGCCCGCTCTGGGCTGCCCTGTGTTACCTTGGGGTTCCTTGGACAACACGGGCAGAAGCGTTGGAGGTGGTCACGGAGCCAAGAGCCACAGTGAGCAGGAAGACTGTCCCTGTGGGCTTCCCCGACTCCCCCACCTTCAGAAGACTCCACACTAGAAGACCGCATGTTGCTCTGTCGAGCGTCACTGGTCAAGTGAGCGGGACTGGAGTCTGCGACCAAGAACTGGGCACCGGGTCACAATCCCGGTTCTACTGGGCATGTCATCAGTGACATCACTTCTTCAAGGTTCCATTTCCTGGGCCCCTCCCTGCATTCAGACACACCCACATGCCCCTCTGGGCTGCTGGCTGCCCACCCTCCTGGCCTTTGCCAAATCTCCACCAGAGCCCCCCTCGCTCTTTGGCAATGTCACCAGGGTCCCAGGTCTGAGGAGACAAGAGCTGAGCTCAGGCCTCTTTTTCTCACCAGTTCCCTGTCCTGCTGAAGCCACGGTACCTCCCAGGAGCTGCCCAATGTCCCAACCTGCACAGGCAGGGTCATGCCAGACGTTCCTCCCTAGGGACATTCTCAGGGATATGTGGATGACACCACCACCTCCTGGGGGCTGGTGTCGTGTGTGTCTGACCCACAGACTCAGAGACGGAAGAATGCCGACCAGGCTTGGCATGGAGCGTGGAACGCCACAAAGTCGGGCCTGGGTCCGGGCCTTGTGATCTTGGGCAAGTCAATCCCCCGCTAGGCCATTCCCAGGGGTGCAGCTGGAAGGGGCAGCAATGAGAGGAGATCCAGGTGTTGCCATCTACCGGCTTCCGCCTTCCAACGGTCCAGGCTGCTCCCAAACTAGGTGCTTTTCAGGCCAGTCGGTGAATGGGTCAGAGTAGCACGCTGGAAATGAAGTCTAAGCTGCCTCTGAAATCCGCAGTGGTCCACCAGTCTGCTGTGCTTTTTTGTGTGTGTGGGGGGGGAGGAGAGGCCAGATACAGCACCTTATTCATCACCTTAGAAGGGAGGAGAACTTGGCATGACCACATGATAGACTTCCAGAAACTTCTCTAAGATGAAAGGCCCCTGAATGTTTGTTGGATTTATTTCCCACCTTCTGACACGTGACTGTGCTATCAATATGCTTAGACAAGTTGTACTTCATGATCAGTGGGTCTAATCAGCAGAATACCATCCATGGGATGGGCCAGTGTGACATCTTCTGGAAGGGAAAGGAGATCAACGTTCCTTCTGGCTAAATCACAACCTAAGTCTGGAGATTTGATGTACCTCTGAGATAAGTTTTCTCTCCTTGCCAGCTGAAAACTCACTGCTCTGCTGGTCTTTACTGACCGGAAGAGAACAAAGAACATTTTCCTGATCAATACTTACACACGGGGTGCTTGGGGATCAAGTGATGAAGCCCCATGTGCAGCAGTAACTGCAATTTGAGACACTCTGATTACACTGACAGTCATGCACTGTCATCTCCAAGATTCATCTGTTTTCTGAGGAGGCCAAATGAGTGACTTGAATAAGGGTATGTGGAAAATACCACCCCTACATCCTTCAAATCCTTGGTGGTGACACCGGTTTCTGTACCCTCTCCTGGTATGCACTACTGCTTTCAATATATGCTTTACAGGGAGTTGTAGAGGCTTGTACTTGACTTACCACACAGCGTGAGTTCCTTGCCAGCACAGGCCCCTGTGGCCAGCAAGGAGGAATTCGGGAGCTCTGCATCCCTCCGGGGCACCTGGGCCCTGTGGGCTCTGACACCGAAGGAGCTGCACGGCGGGCACGTGGGCGGTGGGGGGGGGGGGTGCTCCTGACACCAAGACCCGGTCCTGTCAAATCACAGAACACAATGACGAGTTTTTGAGAGAGGAAAGAATAGCTTATTTACTTGCTAGCAAATGAGGGAGTGCCGGGCTCCTGCCTTAAAGAACCACCGTCCTACTGACACACAAAGCGGTTAGGGCTTTTCGAGGGGAAATCGTGGGGGAGAGGCTGGGGTGCAGACACATGAAGTAGCAGCTTGCAGGGGTCCAAGCAGGCATTCGTGCACAGATTCACTAGCTTTTTGTTTTTCTTTTCTGCTCCTCCTCAGTCCCCAAGGACTGGATGCTTGGGGTTGAACAAAATCAGCTTTCAGCTTTATCTCTGACCCTCAGACTCAGACAATCTGGAGAACAAGAAGAAACTTCTGTCCCACCCACCTCCACCAGTTAGTGGTTACAACGTTTCTTGGGCTCCTTTTGTTCACTTTCCGGTGAATGTTAGTGTTCAGTTTTGAACAGAGATTTGATTCCCCTTTTCTTCTATTACAAATTCATTTATTACTGTTACATTCCCTTAACAGCAGTCCCAAACAGATCATCAAATGCCTTGAGGGAGAGTTTCTGACTTTATTTTCTGAAGATAGCCACAAGCTGAAAAACACAGCCCTAAGTGTTTCTTGGAATATCAGTGCCGGCTGACAAGACAGGAACTGCCATCTGCAGTTCAGATTTCCAGTTGACTCGTCTTATGTGTTCAAATTCTGCAACTGTTGCTGTTAGAATGAGCAAGGGACTGTCTCCTTGCAACTGCCTGGAGCTAACAGCCTTGCAGTTAATAATCGCATGCAGAATTTTGTCAAGAGCCCCTCCCCCATTTCTAGCACATTAACAAATTGGGGAAAGAGAAAGGGGACGCAGAGTTGCTTATGTCCAGACCTACTGCCCCACTCCCTCCACAGAGGCCTCAGGAGCCCAGGGTGCAATGCTTACAAGCCCAGCGCCTGCACTTTGCCTTCCAGGCTGTTTCCGCTGCAATTGCTACACTTGTTACCACTTTCAGAAATCTACAAGAAAAACACAAAGGCAACTTGGGCCTTAAGGAGGTTTCGGTTTAGTGAGCAGGTGAGGCTGCAGATCCTAGGAGTCAGCCTTTCCTGGCCATGGCTGTCCGTCACTTAATTCTGCATTGTGAGCACCCGAGCAGGCCCTTCCTGCTGAGAACGTTCTCCCGATGCGGCTGCCAAGTGCCTGTTACCTTGTGCAGCCGGTTGTGTACGCAGCTGGCTGTGTATGGGTCCCACCATGCTGCCCCCCCTCCACACAGGTCCCTGGGACTCTGATGCCACCTTCACGTGTTCTCTCATTCAGGTTTTCAATTTCAGCCATTCTCATGTGCAGTATCTCATTATGTTTTCCTCCTGCATTTCACTTCCATATCCCTCATGAGTGACGTTGTTAAGAAAAAGAAAAGTCAAGTCACACCTGGACTGGGGGCAAATGCTCGCAAATCATACCCACAGCAAAGGACACGTGTTTACAAATATAAAGGCCTGCTACAGTCCAAAGGCAAGAAGGCAAGTAACCGTTCCTGGGTCCCCAGGAAACAGCAGGAAAGGCAAGTGATGTGTCCCAGGAGTCCCGCCAAGCAGGTGAGGGTGATGGGCTCCATCACCAGCCATTGCCAGCCTGGCCCACATTGCTGCCCGGGCCCTGGCCATCCTTCCTTGGACCCTCAACATGCCCCCAGCCCTGACCCCACATCCTGTCATCAGCCTGAAGCACACAGGGGCGGCGTCCTCTCTGATGTAAACGTTTGTGTGCCTCTCCACTCTCAGACAAGGGGCCAAAGCTGCCTCCCCCTGGAAAACTGTGTGGTTTCACCCGGCCACTCTCCTCCTGGCCCCAACAGAGGAGACTCCAGGAGCTCAGCCCTTTTAGTTTCTGGGTGGGCATGCTTTGGGCCCAGTGCCCACGACAGTGCCTACAATGTGGTGGGTTTTCATACACTTGATAGGTCAAAACCATTAGCTCTCCTTCGTAAAGTAGGATGGGGCACTGGGGGCAGTCCAAAAGACTCTGGGAAGTTCCACATAATGGATGGCTACCCCTCACACATCATGGACTGCTACCCCTCAGCTCGGCAGCCTGCTATACCCCTATACCGCCCCCCAAGCTGGAAGGGCCTGGGTCTCTGACACCGAGTCCCCCAAGGGCTGACTCCAGGGGGCTGTTGCCTGGGGAGGATGCCCAAGGTGGTGCTCCGACGGGGTGAGGACCCAGGCTGGGGAGCCCACTGCGTCCACGTGTTGATGCACAGCCTGAGCCCAAAGACCCTGTCCTTCCTGGGCCTCTGCATGGGAGGATTCCTGGGGAACACCCACACACAACTTGCTAGAGCTGAACCTGGGCCAGCTGAGCATAGAGGGTGGTCACTTTCCACCAGTGCCTGAGCACACCTGGATAGGTGGAGGCAGAGCATCTGGCCCTCCAAGTCACTGTGCCCTCTGGATTCTCTTCCCAGGCCCAGCATCCTCCTGGTGACCCAGGGAGGTGCCCGGGCTATGTCCACACACTTGGCACCCAGAGGAGCTCCGCAACTGGAGCGGAGGACGGGACAGGCTCCTGACGTCCTTGCCCCTGGAGCAGCAGCTGGGGGCATCGAGGCTGCTGGTAGCCTCGGCCACATGGCTCCTCTGAGGAGCCCGATGACGGGCAGTCCCCAGAGCCCCCCGTGCCTGGGCACAGAGCAACCCACCCAGTGCCAGAGGGCCTTGCCATCTCCCCAGCACACGTCGGGTGGGGCAGTTGCGCTGCAGCCCACAGTCAGGGCGGCCAGACAGGTGTTGGGCCTGGTATCCCAGCAGCAGTGGTCCAGGCCCTGGAGCGCTTCGGCACCTGCACACACCCGGGGCAGGATGGACCGCTGGCCCCAGTGACCGCCCAGCAGGCCCAGGGCTGATGCTTTGTTTCTGGGCGCAGAAGGTCCTCTCTCTCAGGTCGAGGCTGGTGGGAACTGCAGGAAGTCAGGTCTGACCTGCGCCACAGCCCTGCCAGAGGCCCATCTGTCCTCCTCCTGCCTTAACCAACCTCCCTAATTGTCCGGGGAGCCTGAGGTCATCCCTGGGACCATCGTGCAGGCAGATGGCTCTGAGGGTGCTGTGGGCAGGGCATGGGGAAGGAGGGTGGCCTGGGTGTCCCTATTTTACCTCCTGTCACCTGTTTGCCTGAGGCTGTCAAGAGGGCCCACGTCTGCTTCCCTAGTCCCAGTCTGGGCTGCACCTGCAGCCTAAGGCCTGGAGACTGTCTCCGGTCTGGAGCCCCCATGGGGGTGTTTGTGCTGATCCTGGAACTCCCCTCCAGGCCAGCCCTCCCTTCCTGGGGGGTGAGCACATCCTGAGGGCCCTGGGGGAGCGTTCTGGGGAGAATCAGAGCCAAGTGCCTCCACTCAGCCTCCCCAGCCTTTGGTCACAGGCGTCAAGCTGCTCAGCCAGGAGCCATGAGCATGACACCATGGGCTCACACCAGCCTGGCCTGGCGCTGGACGGCTGAGGGGCACCATGGAGGAGGACTGGGGGCCCTGGGAGCTTTGCTGGGTGCTCTGAGGTGTGAAGCATGGAGAAACTGGGCTCAGAGAAAGCCCCTCAATGGAAGGCATGCACCTCTTGGAGGTGCTTGGAGAGACCAAGTTCAACGGTTTCTGAAAAGGAGTTTTCTGGAATGTGTGGGGCAGCTGTGTCTCATTAAATGAGACAGTGGTAGACTGGTGGCCTGCAGCCCTGGGATCTACCGGGGTTACCTGTGCAGTGGTGTTCAACATGTGAAGAGACCCCCCGGGCTTCTAATCAATAGATTTTGGTGTCTGATCATAATCTATAGGTGACAGGAAGAAAGGTCCAGTTTCTCTTTGAACAGCCCTCCCCAGTGTTGCCAAGGTGTGCCAGCCTGGTGCTTAGAGCGCCCGGTCTTCCTGAGCCCCTATGGAGGGAGGACAGAGGTTGGAGGACAACCTGGTGTAGGTCAGGGCGCCCTTGCTTCAGAGACTGGAAGGCTGGGGTTGGTTGGGGCGGGGGCACATGAAGTCTGCATGTGGGCAGAGCTCTGATAAGAAGGAGCAGTGTGCTGGCAATCCTGTCACTGACTGCATTCTACCCACAGAGGGATGAGGCCCGTCCCCAGGAGCCACGGAACTCAGACACAACATCCAGCTCACACTGCCCTCAGGGAGGCTTTTAAAAAAAAATGTATTATTGATATACACTCTTATGAAGGTTTACATGAAAAAGCAATGTGGTTACTACATTCACACCTGTTATCTTGTCCCCACCATACACCCCATTACAGTCACTGTCCATCAGTGTAGTAAGATGCCACAGAGTCACTATTTGCCCTCTCTGTGCCACACTGTCTTCCCCATGATCCCCCCATACCACGTACCCCAATCTTAATACTCTTGAATCCCCTTCTCCCTCTGTCCCCACCCACCACCCCCACCCATTCCCTTGGGTAACCACTAGTCCCTTCTTGGAGTCTCTGAGTTTGCGCAGCACTGGTCCTTCAGTTTTGTTTCATTTCTATACTCCACAAATGCGGGAAATCATTTGGCACTTGTCTTTCTCCAGCTGGCTGACTTCACTGAGCATGATATCCTCCAGCTCCATCCATGTTGTTTCAAATAGTAGAATTTGTTTCTTTCTTATGGCTGAATAGTATGCCATTGTGTATATGTACCACCTCTTCTTTATCCATTCTTCTACTGATGGACACAGGTTGCTTCCATATCCTCGCTATTGTAAATAGTGCTACAATAAACAGAGGGGTGCATATGTTTTCTTGAATCTGAGAAATTATATTCTTTGGGTAAGTTCCTAGGAGTGGAATTCCTGAGTCAAATGGTATTTCTAGTTTTAGTTTTTTGAGGAACCTCCATATTGCTTTCCACAATGGTTGAATTACCTTACATTCCCACTGGAAGGGTAGGAGTGTTCCAGTTTCTCTGTATCCTCACCAGCATTTGTTGCTTTTAGTCTTTTCAATACTGGCCATCCTAACTGGTGTGAGCTGATATCTCATTGTGGTTTTTATTTGCATTTCCCTGATAATTAGTGATGCGGAGCATGTTTTCATGTGCCGGTTGGCCATCTGAATTTCTTCTTTGGAGAATTGTCTGTTCATATCACCTGCCCATTTTTTAATTGGGTTATTTGCTTTGTGGATGATAAGGAGTGTGAGTTTTTTATAAATTTTGGATGTTAACCCCTTGTCAGATATGTCACTTACAAATATATTCTCCCATATTGTAGGATGCCTTTTTGTTCTGTTGATGGTGTCCTTTGCTGTACAGAAACTTTCTAGTTTGATGTAGTCCCATGTGTTCATTTTTGCTTTTATTTCCCTTGCTCGAGGAGATGCATTCAGGAAAAAGTTGCTCATGTTTATATTCAGGAGATTTTTGCCTATGTTACCTTCTAAGAGTTTTATGGTCTCATGACTTACATTCAGGTCTTTGATCCATTTTGAGTTTATTTTTGTGTATGGGGATAGACAGTAATCCAGTTTCATTCTCTTGCATGTAGCTGTCCAGTTTTGCCAACACCAGTTGTTGAAGAGGCTGTCATTTCCCCATTGTATGTCCATGGCTCCTTTATGGTATATTAATTGACCATATATGCTTGGGTTTATACCTGGACTCTCTAGTCTGTTCCATTGGTCTATGGGTCTGTTCTTGTGCCAGTATCAAATTGTCTGGATTACTGTGGCCTTATAGTAGAGCTTGAAGTCAGGGAGCATAATTCCCCCTGTTTTATTCTTCCTTCTCAGGATTGCTTTGGCTATTTGGGGTCTTTTGTAGTTCCACATGAATTTTAGAATTATTTTCCCTAGTTCCTTGAAGAATGCTGTTGGTATTTTGATAGGGATTGCATTGAATCTGTAGATTGCTTTAGGAAGGATGGCCACTTTGACAAGATTAATTCTTCCTATCCACGAGCAGGGGATGTTTCCATTTATTGGTATCTTCTTTAATTTCTCTCATGGGTGTCTTGTAGTTTTCAGTGTATAGGTCTTTGACTTCCTTCATTAGGTTTATTCCTAGATATTTTATTCTTTTTGATGCAATTGTGAATAGAATTGTTTTCCTGATTTCTCTATCTGTTAGTTCATCATTTCATTAGTGCACAGGAGTGCAACAGATTTCTAGACCTACTAGTTTTGGAGTGGATTCTTTAGTGTTTTTTTATGTACAATAACATGTCATCTACAAACAGGGACAGTTTTACTTGTTCTTTACCAATCTGGATGCCTTTTATTTCTTTGTATTGTCTGATTGCTGTGGCTAGGACCTCCAGAACCATGTTGAATAACAGTGGAGAGAGTGGGCATCTTTGTCTTGTTCCCGATCTTAAAGGAAAAGCTTTCAGCTTCTCGCTGTTAAGTATGATGTTGGCTGTGGGTTTGTCACATATGGCCTTTATTATGTTGGGGTACTTGCCTTCTATACCCATTTTGTTGAGAGTTTTTATCATGAACGGATGTTGAATTTTGTCGAATGCTTTCTCAGCATCTATGGGGATGATCATGTGGTTTTTGTCCTTCTTTTTGTTGATGTGGTGCATGATGTTGATGGATGTTTGAATGTTGTACCATCCTTGCATCCCTGGAATAAATCCTACTTGATCGTGATGGATGATCTTTTTGATGCATTTTTGAATTCAGTTTGCTGATATTTTGTTGAATATCTTTGCATCTATGTTCATCAGGGATATTGGTCTATAATTTTCTTTTTTTGTGGTCTCTTTGCTTGGTTTTTGGTATTAGGGTGATGCTGGCCTCCTAGAATGAGTTTGGAAGTGTTCCTTTCTTTTCTACTTTTTGGAAAACTTTAAGAAGGATAGGCATTAGGTCTTCAGTAAATGTTTGATAAAATTCAGCAGTGAAGCCATGTGGTCCAGGCATTTTGTTCTTACGTAGTTTTTTGATTACCAATTCAATTTTGTTGCCAGTAATTGGTCTGCTCAGATCTTCTGTTTCTTTCTGGGTCAGCCTTGGAAAGTTGTATTTTTCTAGAAAGTTGTCCATTTCTTCCAGGTTATCCAGTTTGTTACCACATAATTTTTCAGAGTATCCTATAATAATTATTTGTATCTCTGTGGTGTCCACAGTGATTTTTTTCTTTCTCATTTTTAATTCTGTTTATGCATGTAGACTCTCTTTTTTTCTTGATGTCTCGCTAGGGTTTTATCTATTTAGTTTATTTTCTCAAAGAGCCAGCTCCTCCTTTCATTGAGTCTTTCTATTGTTTTATTCTTCTTGATTTTATTTATTTCTGCTCCTGTCTTTATTATGTCCCTCCTTCTACTGACTTTGGGCCTCATTTATTGTTCTTTTTCTAGTTCCATTAATTGTGAATTTAGACTGT